>JBAHVQ010000413.1:934448-956437 GCA_036872915.1 Nanipora kamurai | reverse complement strand
AAGTCAGTGCCACTTATCCCAAGATTACCTGTATGATACAATCCCAATTATCACTGGAGCGTTGGCAATCGTAATGGACAGTCTAAAACCTAGAATTCCTAAGTTTACAAGATGCACCATCTCTTGCACGAAAATTACAGAAATATGTGACAAATGGATCGATCCGGAAGATTAGTCAATACTGCCCTACCATTATAAAACATTGAAACTCATAAAAGTATGATAGTAAAACGACTGACCGTTGCAGCCTTGTGCTTAGCCAAACAGCATCATATAATAAAAAATATGCATACGTACATGAATATATATATTTACACAAACATACATTCATACAAAACGAAAAGCTATTAAAAGGTGGAGTAATTGATCCTCATCTGAATAATTTGTTCATTTCTAATGCAAATCTTATAAGATTTATTGGTGATCGTTTTACGATAATCTACCTTTTTCTTGAGGTTTTGTTGACACGCTTGTAAATATCTAGTAGCGATTTTAAGAAGAAAGAGTCCCGTGCGTAGTTAACCAAGTAGAGCTAGTTAGAGCTGAGTTGGCTGACAAAAATGTGACGAATCAAAAACTGAAAGTATTCCAGCAAATTAGCGACATTTTACTCCATACTCTTGGTTTTTTCTTCTGTTTTCATTTATTGCTGATAAATATTGAATGAAAATGTTGGCCTTGTGTGGTCGGTTTTAATACTATTTGTTTTAAATTTTTCAAGGGCTCGACCTTTTTTGTATGAATGACTTTTTTTGCTTGTATCGTTCGATTAATTTTTTCTTGAGGACAAGATCGTTCTATTCATTCCCAAAAACTAGAAGTAATTATGAAAAGTTCAACATAAGATTCGCTTGCGCAAAAATTTGGAATTCGATTACTGAGCAAACCAAGTCAGTTAATTTAAGTATACCTATTGAACCACTCAACATATCATTGAACTATTACTGCCCTAGACTTTGTTCAGGAAATTGGTCCCTTTAGGATTTTCAATTGTTTCAAGCCAGAAAATTAACCACAATTTTGTTTTGTATGATATTAATAAATATTTTATTCACACAAAGTCGCGTACAGAAAGTCAACTGTGCTTAACTCTTTTTCCTTATATTTAATACCTATTGTATTCGCCATCCATAATATATGGCCAACCGTTTGTTTGTAATTTAAGATTCTGCTGTGGCCAGCTATCATGTCCAGATAAGCTTAATGGTTATAAGAGTTACCTTGCCACCTTCTCACTTTTATTTGAATAAAGTATTCTTCTTGTATTACCTAATAATTGACATGAATGGAAAATTGAAAAATTCCATTGTCCGAACGCGTTGTCTGTCATTGTTTTGCATCTCTTCATCAGGCATTATTGGGGCTGCTTTTCACCACGTGGTGGCACCTAATCAAGGACATGAGCAAGAACCCACAAATGAACTTGCAAATGACTTGGAACTAATACAAGGATTTGTCATCGAGTTTGCTTTGGCCATTTTGTTTATGTTTTCTCTGTTAATCGTTCTCTTTGGTCAACAAAACTGTGCTGAACATGCTCCAGGAGCTCCTTGGAAGATTGGATTAATTTACACGTTGTGTTTGTTGATAGATGTAAGTGCTGGCCAAATAGCCATGAAGGAAAACAACACCTTTTTAGTTATGCAGATGTATTCCAGGAAAGTGGAGCAGTGAACAAAGGTTAACATTTTGCTCGCAGCTTCCTCATCGAGAATTAACTATAAAATCTCCCCCTGAAAGTCCAAGTCACAATAGCAAATATTTCATTTTGACAAAGTAATATTTTAATCAGTTTTCGAGTCCCTATTGATTAGAAACAAGAAATTTAGAAATAAAATGCTGCTGATTGGAGTAAATTCGGCATAAAAATCACTGCTCTGACATTCTTAATGCAGAACATGCCGAGACGTGAATATTTACAACTCTACAATAAATACAATGATAAATCCGCAACATTTCCATCAAAATCTAAAGTTTCCCATTCACTAAACCACAAAATCACCCTGAATGTCAAAAAATTCTTCCTTGCAGAACTGCAAAGTTTCTTATCTTAAGGGAAAATCCACTATGTTGTGTTCGTGTTGTCTTAATGTTGTTCTTTTTTATATGTTTGGTCAAATTCGGACAGATCAGATTAGAATGATAATTATTTCTGATATACACTTCCTTATTTCACGACATAATGTCGGAATTTAATTAGATTCCTTACACCAGTGGTCGGTTAAATCCAGTCTGGTCTCTTGGCTCTGCTGTTGTCACGAACAGTTGGGGATATTACGACCGCGTGAATCATTGGGTAAATAAAGTTTGATTTATTGTTTGACTGAAGATTGCATGACGATGAAAATATCTTCAGCAATATGTGTAGTATATTCTGAGTGCATTTGTAACCAGCAAAACATTCGTCCCGTTGACCAGGGACATTATCAGACCATCGTATATAATTGTCTTCAAATTTAAATTCAGGTTTAAAATTTAAACATAAACAAACGTAAATATTGACACAAAAACAAACACAATTGCTAGAACAAGCAGAAGCACAAATAAACTTAAATTTAAACTTAAACTTAAATTTAAATTTAAATTAAACTTAAATTTAAACTTAAATTTAAACTTAAATTTAATATTAAACTTAAATTTAAACTTAAACTTAAATTTAGACTTAGACTAAGAATTAGACTTAGACTTAGAATTAGACTAAGAATTACACTAAGACTTAGACTTATATATAAATATTGATATAAACTTACGTCTTATTTTAACTTTAAGTTTGATTTCGATTTTCATTTGATTTTAAGTTGTGTACTTCAATTGTATGCTATGTTTCTAGGTTTATTGGGTGGCACCCATTCTAGGTGGAGCTCTCGGAGGAACACTGTTTGAGATATGGACGTCTGCAGGACAGCTGAACGATGTAGTTCGATATGCCCATTTCAAGCGAATGGTAGCACTTCTTGTTATATTGGTTCTGCTAATTACCGTAGCATTAGTGGTCACTTTGGCACTCTAAACAGTCTTGAGAGTCTAAAGAGTGAACAAACAACGTTTTTTACGACTTGTGAAATTGAGATATTGACTTCACGATATATTGAAAATGAATGTTAATTAAATTGAATCGAAAACAGTCTTTGACTCTCGCACATAAAATGAAAATGAGTTTGTATATACGTCTTTATTTCTTAATGTAAATGGTTTGAAACTCGGAGAATCAATACAAGTAGGAAGTTGAAACAATGATATAAATTGAGACATTGATAAAAAGTGCTTATGTTACTCGATAAGCTGATCAGGTTAAGTGTTAAGCATGACGTCATCCCTAAAAATGGACACCGAAGGCCACGAACTCACTGGCTCACACAATAGTCTGACCTTTTCTATGCTCGAATAATGTTGTAAGACTCTCGGCGGCTTTTAACTCAATTCTTTTGCTCGGGTACTGTGGAGTTTCTTCATTCATCGCCCCGCTTGTTGCACCACTGCTTCCACAGTGCCACTTGGTAACGATTGAAACGATATTGTTTTTCTCAAGAATGTACTTGAGCTCTTAAAACGCACTGAAAACGAACGAAACCATGTGGTCGTGCACGTTTTGTCAGAATATCACGCAAGCTTTAGGAACTGAAAGTAGAATTCACACTTGCGAACAAACAAAAGTAGAGTGAAGTTTAGAGTTGAACCACGTTTTCCACAATGATCTGCTTTAAGAAAAAGATTGAAAGCGGTGCAATTTCACAAAGACAATAAATTTTACTATCTTCGTGTACCTTGTCCCTCTCGCAGGAAGTTTTCCCGCAGCGAACTAGCAACATTTGACCTCCTTCCTTTCCTGTATTATGAGAAATTTTTGAAGAACTTTGTAAACAAGGCAACAGTAACTGATGCTGAGGTGAACTCCACCTCGTTGTCGTTGTATTGAAAAATGTAATATCTATTGGATGGATATATGCGATAACGATAATTTTAGTCGAATGTATTTTTACGCCCATAAGTAGGGCACGTGATAAGATAAGGTTAGGATGCCAGCTCCCCCCAACCACATCACATCTAAATCTGTTGGTGTGTAGCACTTTGAGTGGGATATTATAAGGATTCAACTTTTCAGAAAGACCAAAATTGTGTGAGCCCAGTGCGCAAATAGAATTTGGATTTGCTGCAAAACACACACGTGTGGGAATTAATTTCCAGATGAACGAGGAATGGTAACCAGTTAATATGATATCACGTGAGAAATTTAAGGAGGGAGTTGCGTCCTCGAGAGACAAAATTTGCTCGCCAAAGAAAAGTTACTCAAAATGACGATTCACGACATCTCCGAATTTTCCCACAATTCAGAAGTCGTTACAGGAATTTTTTTATATCCAATCGAGAAGTTTTTTCCACAATGATATTTGCACTGAATGATCACTGAATTAAACATCTCCCTTTGACGAATAAAATCGTCTGACGTGAGCCAGAGTAAAATAATAACCCCCCCCGTAGCAGGGAAGGAGTTAAAACTTTAAAACGCCGTTTTCCCGCAATTTATGAGCATTTTCTACAGAAATGGGTAGATCTATAGAGTAAGTATTTTGATGCAATACAGGTCCATGTATTTCAACGTCATACAGGGTTGTTATTCGATGAGAATCCCTGTCTTTCAGAGAGGGGCTAATAGATAACATTACACGTAAGTATTGTAACGTACCTCATATGTATTAGACAATAATGAAATAATAATTTAATTACTAACCACTTAACTCTGACTTACAGTTAATTTACTTAGTTGTCCTTTATTTTCATTTGTTCGTTTGAATTTTAAATTTTGTAACCGTTTTGTGTAATTTAAAACTAGTATCATTGTAAGTATATATAGTATAACTTTTGTAAAATCAGTTTGAATGCTCTGAAGATGTTGTGATGTAAACAACGAAACGCTAGCAAATAAATGTTATTCTTTTTATTGTCTTTTTTCAAAATCGCTTGCTGGGCACTTATATTCATTTTTAAATTACGCTTTCGGCCTGGTGTATCTATCGCTGCTGACAAATTCCATGAAATTTGAGTGCATTATTATTTGACTATCTATAGTAATATTGCTTATTAACCATTATGAGCTATTTACAAGATTTCGCTGTTGGAACAAGGGGAGGCCTCAAGCTCCCTCCTTTTGATTGCACCCGGTTCTGGTAGTTTCCGCATGCGTCGATCTCTTAGCTACTGATTTCCTTATTAGGCAAGTATGACCATATTTGTTTGTGAGGTACACTTCTTGTCTTTTCTTGAAGGGTTCGATGTACGACAAGATATTCTTTATTCTGTGTGTCTTTGTTGTGTCGCCAGGCCCACGCTGTTGTTTTTTTTTTCTGGAAAATTCCTTGTTCATTTAAGCTGTGTTGAAGTACAAACGTTACCTACATCGCTTCGGCAATGGCCTGTTGTTCAGTTAGAAAGACCCTGGCAGTTCTACAAATTCTGCAGTTGGTAAGTAACCAGTACTTTTTGTGTCCTGTCATTGTTTTCCTCGCTTGGAAGAACCCTGCTCTTAATCAATTTCGACACACAATTGCCACTTTGTACCACTCGTTGGACCGTTTGTGACTATCGAACCATCCTTTCCAACCAGAAAGCTCTACTTAATATAATTTATCAGTGAGGCTGAACGCTTTGTGTCGGTCGTTTATGAATTTAAAACACAACGTCGAACAGCAGGTCAAAAGCTCACGGTCGCACAGTAGGCATGCATTTAGGCTTGTACATTATTGCTTCTTTAGGTCGCAACCGTCGAAAGACAAGTCTTCGACTTCCTTGGCTTTATGTGGGCTCCGATAGTGGGAAATTTCATTAACTTGTGCTTTGTTGTTATCGGTTTATTTGGCGTTTCTCAGTATCGAACGAAGTACGTTGTCACGGTAAGTAGAAGTGCAAATATAGTACAGGGAATTAAAAACTGTTAACCAATCTTTTTTAAATTCTGCAGGGATGATTAATCGGGGAATTGCTTGGAGGAATTCTAATTATATAAGGAAACCTTTTCACTTTGGAGGCGTAGACGAGTAATTTGAGAGAATTGAATGTGCGGTTGAACTTGACCGACCATGTCGTGAAGCAGAACATTTGGCATGGACTGGGACACCTGCATTTTTTAGGAAGTAAATTAAAAGTTACACAGCGTCAATCAAATGATGTTTTTCTTTTGTATTAATCCTTATAGTAGGGGAACGGAGTTTATTTTTGTTTGGTAAAGTGGCTTAACATGGCGATATTGTGGCTAGCTGGACTTCTTTGTGGGTAAACAGTAGAAAGGCGACCGTCTGGCCTTTGTCAGTGAAGTGTTTGTTGACTTATAGGTTTTAGGTGAACTAATCCCTTTAATTCTTCTAAAACCAAATGAAAAACGAAGCCCACTATCAGGAATCAAGTGGAATATCTAATATTGTCTTGTATAGCAATATGCTACTCGACAAGTAGACGGCGTAATATGAGGGTTGTCGGTTAATATTTAATGATTTCGTTGCATAAAATGTAGGTATACGAAGCAAGGATTGGCTTTATCCAGAGATTTCGGAGATTAATCCGGGACACTTGACCTGGCGCGGGGAAAATTAATCATTAGTACTTTGCCATTGATAGATTTTCTTCTGCTGGGTAACTGACTCGGCATTGTGTCTGGAAGAAGGCAGGCCTTTTTTGGAAGTGGAATCTTGTAATTGGCTCACCATATTGGCTGACTTCTTTCACATCCCTCAAGTATCCATGAAAATCACATTTTACAGTGATGGTGCCAAGGTTACCATGGTACCTGAATGATGAATGCGTTACCAGATTCAGCAGGTTGATTGCAATAGGACTGGGGAGGATTTTAACATTCAGGGAAGCACTTGGTACTTAATAATTCAAAAGTGACACTTGCCAAACACCTGCTTCCTTTATGTTAATGCCATAATTTGACTTCTTGTTAATTTCTCTTGTGTGTATTGTCTTATTTTTAGTACGGAGTATGGTGCTTAACTTGGTTGGCTTTAAACTTATTTGTGATCTCACTGTATCTGGAAATAGGATCAATTACATATGTAAGTAGGAGACATTATAAACGTAATCAGGCTTTTAGTCTCTATGGTTTGTTTGTATTTATAAGGATGAAGATAGCAGCAAAGGCACTTGTGGTGGTGACAACTACTTCATAATGCTAAAATATTTTAATCTTGCTTTGTCCTTCTGTTAGATGGATGACTGGTTAAGTTTTAAAACTGACCATTCCAGCTGGTTTAAAGAAAATGGTGCAGGGTGTAGTTTAAGAAGGATGAATAAGACTCAGAATGGTACACAAGAAATTACCAAGATTGAGGGCTGTGTGTTGGAGTTTGAAGTATGCTCTGTTGTTCTAGTAATGTTTTTAACTATTTATAAACAACCGTTGATTATGATATGAAATTTCAGGGCAGGTCTTAAGTATTTAAAAATTCCCATAATTAAGGTGTCAAATAATTAAGACTTAAACAAGGTGTGACATGTTTGAAAGATGTCAACTTTCTTCATTAAAATTAATGAATAACTATTTATAGTCTATGGTCTTTTTAGTCATCCGGCAGGATGTGTTCCCTTGACAAGTAAAATTATCTGGTATTAGCCTGAGTGAAATAATAGAAAACTGATGCCTCAGGAAAATAGTTAATTGAGATAGTGTAGCACCATGTACTGGCAAGATCCCTAATCTCGCAAGGAGAACAATAGTTGGGTGTAATACCCAGGGGAAAAAATAGAAGTTGATGTTGCCAAGTACAGCTAATTAAGCCGTTAACCAACAAGGTGACATTTCATAATTTTATTCTTAGTATTGCAATAATTTTGTCTGTTTAAAGGGAACTGTCTGTGTGAAGGGACATTGACAGTATGTCTATAATTGTCTTGAAAACAAAACATTTTGTGATTTTACCTGTAATTTGGATGGATTATGTACAATAAAGGCTACTCTAAGAAAGGAATTGTTTTTTCTTTGTTAACTTTCTCATTAGGGTGTTCAAAGATCAAAATGTATTTCCTTGAATTGTGTTTGAAACCAGTAGAGTCAGGTTATAATAACCTGACTGACTAATTTCAATTCCTTCACTGACACCACTGTAAGACTAGAAGATGATTTAATTGGAACTGATATCATGAGATTAATTTTAATGGGATTGCACTGTGTCAGCAAGTTATATATTTGACTAGGAATGTGCTCCCCAAGGTTTAATTATGTTTTTCCACAGCTGAGTAAGTCAAAATAGATAATTTTTTAATTCTTTTTTATTGATTATAGTATGTTGAGACAATTCATGCTGGAATACAGTGTATCCTGTCAGTAAGTAACATTTTACCAAAAAAGGTCGTAGTAAATACACAGTTACTGATGTAATGTCATGGCAGCCATGTTGGAAGAAGCTGTTATGTTTGAGGCTAAATTCAGTACTCACAACTCAACTAAAAGTCCACTTACAAGCTAACAACCAATAAAATATTTCTTAATAAAGTACGAACCCTTCAAAGAAACATGGGAAAATGCTCAAAATGTTTTCCACTGAAATAAAGGAACAATTTCAACAGATATTGCTGAGTGAAATGTACAGCCACATTTCTGGCAACATAGAGAATGTTTTTACTGAATATTACTTACTGCAAACCTCAGCAAGGCAACACAGTTGTCAGGTTTAGTAAGAATGGCTTAGTCCACAGAATTCTTATTGACTTCAGAGCCTGAAATAACGGTCGGACATCGGACGGTTTCCCACCAAATTACAGTTTGTCCGATCAAATGTTCAATTAGTCGGAAAATTTGTCCGGACAAATTTACTTGTGAAAAACAGTGCGATCAGTTTTCTTGAATAGGACTGGCAGCGTGGTTATCAGGAGGGAGTCAAGTCGAAAAAATATGTCCGATCAAATTTCGTTTTGGCCGGCCATTTTGTCCGGGCAATTTTGACTGTCATTTCAGGCTCTGTGACTTGACTTTCAGAATTTACAGTCTCTTAAATAGAAAGACACAAATCTGGGGCAATATGGGTTCTTAGAATCTTGGTGGATACCCTTAAGATATGGTATCTAAATCAACTGACCTTTACAGATTTTTTCAAAAAGAAAACTCAAATTAAGATATGTTTTGTGTTGTCTTTAACATGTGACTTTTATATTTTAGATCTTAGCTTTTCCTCTGGCATTTTTTCTTGCAAAGAACTTACATGAAGAAGATGATCGCTGTAAGTACACATGAGGTCAATTTTCAGTTCTCTGATTCTCTTTCTAAGCAGTAGTGTACACGGACTGTAACCAGGGAACGTTGGGTATGTTGGAATGCCTTGACATAAAAAGTTGTTGGATTTGCTCTCCAACATTACTAAAACCTTGGCAACTGTTTCTAAGCAAGACTTGAACAACAATTCATGTCTGTCCTGCAACAATTTAAGTCAGTACCTTTCTCGTTTAACCCTTTCCTGGCATGATTTTTCCCCCTTTCTTAGTTCTCATTTGTTCTTCTAATTGTTCTATTGTTGTAACTTGTTGCTATTCGACAACACTATGTAGGAAGGGTTTAGCTGACCAAAACCAATCTTTCGGTAACCACTGAGTATTTTGATAAAATACAAAACAATGGAAATAGAAATCATCTTTAATTCTCAACGTTTCGACTATCGTATAGTCATCATCAGGAGTGAAAAAATGCTGTGTGATCTACTCTATTTACATAGGGAGAAGGTGGGCAGAGAAATATCAAATTACTGTAATTAGTGAAAAATGATCAGTTCTTTGCCTCCAAAGAACTACAAGATAGTCGAAACGTTGAGAATTAAAGATGATTTCTATTTACGGAGTTTCCATTGTTTTGTATTTTATCAAAACCAATCTTGGTCAAGGCATTTTAAAAGAAGTTAGCATATGTGTTCATTCGTCTGTATTTTTGTTTCTGGTGTTTGTATATGAACCGTTGTTTTACTTTCGATTTAATGCAGTTGATTTTATTGGCGGTTTTGACACGCATTCCGCGTATGAACCTCCTTCCAAGTCATCGAGACTTCACATGGAACCACTGTAAGTTTTTTTTCATTGCTTTTCACTCGGGCTTGACGGGATCCTGGAAAGAACGGGGGATTTCTAGATACTATGGTTGGTCGCCGAGAGCCACCGAGGGCCCCGGTCCACTGAAGGATCATGGACCCTTACATGCCCAGCTTTTTGTCTTGAACGCGTGCTTAACTGTTGCCCGGGCTCTAATTGCGTGCCGTCCAACAAATTTCAAGTCCAACGACACCGGAAGTATATTTTTATTGTCTTATGTGTAGCATACGGATGAATAATTGATGAGTTTTTTGAACCCATTTCAAAGCTTTGAGTTCGCGCTAGCTGAGTGTTCTTGTCTTCCTTTATAGTTCCAGTAAGAAAATTCGTCCAGTCCTCATTGTCGGCTTTTAAATATTACTTCCTAAGCCAGCCCATTTGGTTCCAAGTTCGTCATCACATTTTTTTCTTTGTCTTTCCTTGCAGACAAACGTGAACCAGATTTTGCCCAATCTCATTTGTGGTCCTGTGTGAGCGTATCCTTGAAAGAAAAGGCACCAGTGCATGCCGGGAAAGACCTACCTTTCCCATCAGTATGTTTAGCTCGAGTCTAGAACTGAATTACGGTACTCATTGCTAACAATGCGAAGTAGAAATATGGATTGAGGGTTTGGAAATGAGTTTTGTTCATATTGTGAGTCATTTGATGTTAGCATTTTATCTCTGGAACATTTTGCCCAAATGCTGATGGATATTATAATTTAAGATTTAAACGTAGGACAATGATAGTATAGAGTTTTAACAAGCATAAGTTCGTAAGAACTGACAGGTTTGAATGACCAAATTTAACCAATAGTCTTGTTTGAGAAAATTTTGAACAAGCCTGTCAACTGACATCAGCAGGAAAGAAATGGATACAAGCGGTGAAAAAAAAAATTAAAATTGGTTATTTTTAACGATCGGTTTTTACAGCAAACGTCACAAAGTACTTTGGAAAGGGGAAGGTCCTTTGAGACTCTAAAATGATGTCAATAATCTTCACATTCTTGTTCAAAAACTGGGAACGATTTTGCCTTTCTTGTAATTGCTGTTGAATAGGTCTAAAAGGTGCTGCTGTAGTTGCCACGATTCGGCGGGTATACTGAAGTTACTGCTTTGAAAATTGAATGCAGAGTTGCAATATGTATATAACACTATCATTTTTATGCAATATTATGATTTCGGACCATAAAATGAGTATTCGGAGAACTTTGGCTAAGATACACTACCAGGATCGCGTGTACATGAATTTGTAAACGCGACTTGCAGTGCGCGTTTCTGTTGCAATCAAATATTATAGTTGTATGATTCATTATCGTCCAATCTTTTCAACAAAGAATTCTTTGTAGTACTTATTGCTTCTAATCTCTACCGTATGTCCGGTCCGTAAGCAAGCTCATAACGCCTGTTTTTCCCCGGATATTTTTTCATTATTTCAAAACCTGTTGTTAATCTTGATTTTCTTATTTTATCGTAAACAACCGATTTTAATCCCGTAAAGCGCTTTCGATGTAAAATTGTGTGAAATAGCTTTAATTTACTTAGTTCTTAGATTAAATATAATTTATGTAAAGTAGGTGACCTAGAGTATTAAATAATTCAAATTTTTAAACTAGAGTGGTCGTCTGTAGTGTTAAGTAGTACCAGTCCCCGTATATATTTCACCATTGTTTTCACCCTTGGGCTCGTTTCCACGCCTTTAAAAGAAAATTTAACTACATACTAAAGGGTCGGATGCTTGGTAATTAAGTCTGCAGCCCTTTTGGCAACTAAGCATGAAGATTTACTGGACAGATTATGATGGCGCGAAATAAAGTTCGGACTCAGAAAAATGAAAAATCGACAAATCAATCGACCTCGTGCCAAGTTTAAATTTGTAAGTTTTGACATTGTTAAAAAATGACCAAACAAACGAACAACAAGAGCCCGCTTCTCTGATTCCCCTACCCCCGTCAAGCCGAGCAAAACCCAACACCGCTGATAAACGTAATCCGCACGCGTGAGAATCTGAAGCTTCTGGTTGTTTTGACAAAAGACTGGGTAAGAGCTGAATTTCACCTGTAATTTTCGAAGTGGGTTATGAAATTTACGGTTGATCAAACTCAGAATATTTGAGAAGTCGTGTACAAATTGTCGATCTTACCATTTCAGTGGTTTTCATGTCTACAGGGAGAATGTGTTCTGAACACATTCTGAACTTCAGCTGTCAGGCCTTTGTGAAACCCAATAGTTTCTCGCGCTTTTCTAATCTATGTCTGTAGAACCCAGGCATACGTTTTCCAGCCGTGAGCCAGGTATGAGTGTAGAGCCCAGACGGCCGTTTCGCCAAAGCCAGTGATGCACTCAGGTGTATATGAGCTGGAAGGCTAACTGCTCCTAAAAAGTGAGGCCAAAAATGGCCGACATGGGGCCTTTCTGGTTGTTTCCCTCTCCCTCACGTGGTCACATTAATTAGAACCAGTCCCTAACACAAACAATAACTCCAACCTTAACCCAAACCAGAACCTAGAACTAACTCCCTTAGACACCAATTACTTATGACTTTCAGGGTGTTTCAACGGCCAAATGTTTCTCTGGGGGCCGAAAACTAAAACCCTCGTGTTGTTCGGTAACCTTTGGGAACCCCCCGTGTCAGTTATTTTGAGAGGACTAAACACTAACGATCAAACCCACGTAGGGGGCCTGGGGGAGACAACCAAAAGGCCAACATGTCGGCCATTTTTGGCTTCATTTGATTAGTTCATTGACTGGAGTCAGCCTTCCAGTCCATATAGAGTTTAGTGGTCATATGTGCGAGGCCAAAATTAACTATACTCTGAGGATATATATTTATCCAATTGGTTTATAGTCCTCCCGCGCTGCGCTTCTCTTAAACGTGATTAAGTTCTTCGATTCCATACCAAGTGTAGGTTCTATCGGGAAAATTATGGTAAGACTTCTATTGTTAAGAGCTAAACAGATTTAATTTCCAAGATTTACCCCAAAGTTCGTACAGAAAAAGTAAAATAAAAGACATGCAACTGGTTCTCAATTTAAATATATTAATTTGTTTGAGGAATTGGTCACTAAAATTGCGTCTAATCCAGAATTTTTAGTCGCCAAAAACAAAGTTTTAGTCTCATTGGCGACTGTTTAGTCCCAATTTGGAGCCTTGATTTTTTGGAGCCGTGATTGTCGTTGCTCCCTTTAAGTTATTGCTTTATGTTGTTATACTATTTAACTTAGATATATAGTACGTAATGTTGATCTTCCATATCAGAGTATAGTGATTTAAAATGTTTATATCCTGTACATTCCTCCATCGGTTTCGCTGTTGAAATTCAAAATGTCGTCGAACTGGTCACGTTTTTTATATTTAGCACCAGCGAACCCTCCAATTGGATAATCGCTCCCGGCGTTTGTTTCCTGTTTGGCGTTATCACGTGAGGCTACGGTGCAACAGTTGAGGTTGCAGACACGTGGCGATAGCTCATAGGTTCGTGCGTCGACGGTTGTGCGAAGTAGTAATTCATAAAGGAGGCCCGCAAAAATTCCACCCAGCATTGGACCGGTCCAAAATATCTACCACAGAAACAGATTGGAAATGAGAAAATATCACTGTTCGTTTTATCAGAACGTTCATTGATTTTTAGGAACTGCGGGGAATTTCTTTTTAGATATTTGGTGCTTTGATTGATGAAAACTTTCAGGGATTATGTCACCAGACGCCAAGCACAATTGTCAACTTGCCTTTTGCGACATCTCTTTTTGGTGAGCTCACGGATCGTCCCCTCTGATAAAAGATTTCCATCCAACAGCAAACGAATGGTACGTGGTTGGAGCTAAATGATAAACACGTAGGGGCGCAACTAAGAGGGAGGTTGAAAGCATCCTGGGTCGAAATTCTCACCTTACTTTACCTTTCCTTGAACATAAAGCTCTCTACATCGCTACAGGATAACTCTTCTGCCAACCTTGTACCCAGGGCGATTTGTAAGGTTTGCCCTCGCCATTTTGAATTTTCCGCCATTTTGGTCCAACCGCTCAAAATGGCCCTGGGTAGGAGACAGCTCCTCAGCTCTAAACCAATATATCTGTCTAGGTGTCTATCGTTATTCCAGGAATAGAGGCACCCGCCATTTTTAACGATGTTTCCGTCAATTTTAAATGTTGGTAAATGTTTTTACATTCTTATTTGACGAATTATTAGCAGAACTATCCTTCGGCGCTCCGGTTGCTACGGCCCTGACATGAATTTGAGGTCAGTATAAAGAGAAAAGGAAAAGTTTAAATGTGTCATACCCATTGATGTTCGTATTCGTTCATAATAATAGCAGGACCCAAAGATCTTGCCGGATTGATGGAACAACCAGTGTAATTAATCTACAAGAGAAATCGCCTTGTCAATGATCCATACTTTCTAGCCCTAGAAATAGGAAACCGTACTTTATTTATACCGAAGTGTAGACTCCATTGTAGTCCATGCTACAAAGAGCAGCTCGTTTCTAACTAGTACCCAGACCTATTCGGTTACAAAGTAAAGCAAGGCATTACTCTTGTTACATTTGTTCTTTATGAGCAGGTGGCAGTCTCTAAAAAAGTTCGGCTATAGCTAGGAAAAAGGCCGGGATTAGCTATTGATAGAGTCACTTGTTCGCGCTATCACGGCTGAGCCCCTGAAAACTTCCCCGAGCGTGAGCTCTGTTTGAATAGATTTCAAGAAAAATTTCCGAAACGGTCTAAGAAATACAATTGTCGACAAAGCTAAAATAAACCTTAATGTAGTCGTCCCATGGAAGAACTGTCACCTTGCCCTCTAAAAAGTCTAGCATGAACCTTCCTCTAAATGGAACCCGTCTTTGCCAATTTTACAGATTTCCCTGTCTCCCAGCAACTAGTCACCCCGGCAACTACTCACCCCGACAATATGCGATGCGGCGTAAGCCAGACCAATGAATAAGGGAGCTGTACCATTCTCATTCGTCTTTCGTGCTGTGTCCCAGCTACCAAACACCGTTAATACCACAAAGAACGTAAGGATGGCTTCTAAGCTGATAGCTTGACTGATCGTGACGTCGTCGTGAAGCAAAGTTCGTCCCAGTTTCCCTCTCAAGTGTGCTGGAGTGACGGCGTACAGTATAGCTGCCCCGGCAATACCTAGGGAAAAGAAACAAGTCGGAGGTACAAGGAGTTGTCAAGAAAAATAATTTGAGGTAAAGTCAGTGATAACATAGCAACGCAAACACAAAGTTTTCAGTTTTGGTATTCTATACCTGAATTACTGAATTTAGAATATTTTATACGTTGAATTGCGTACATGTTCCGGCTTGCTAGTTAAGGACTGACGTGATTATATTTAGCAAAACCAGCTTCGACTTTTTCGCTTAAGAAACCTTCCAGTAGAATACTGTATGTTTTTCTTGCCTTGAAATATTAACCACTGCCGTAGATAACATTCAGAAAGTTTTAGAGAAGTTATGGACACTGAAACAATGAAGATTATTCGATGCTAGTTCTTCTCCATTACCAGAGGATTTGTATGCCAATTGCCATTATGTTAACTGAAATTTGAAGTTCCTGTTCGATATAAAACTGGATACAGTTCCAGCTCTCATGTATAATGACGACATGAGCACAAACTTTTTTTTGTGGTCGTACCCCAGAATTTCCGTGTCCTGCACGAAAACATAGGGTGTATTTGTGGTAGAAATTCTACAAACGTCAAAAGTAGTTTTCACTTTTTGATTTTCAACTGAAAGAGCCATCCAAGCATGAACAGAATTTCCCAGTTATTTAACATATGCGACTCTGCCATCATAATTTCACGGATCACATAATAACAAGGATCTGTATACAACCATGCGACCACACCTATAAGCTCATAAGTTCTTTATCGTTGTTTACTTTTGCCGAATCTTGCACGGACAAGTCTCGGCTTCAGTTCTGTGGAAATGTAAACATTTAAATATTTTATATATTGCTGTGATTTATTTTGCACTGACGCGGTTTTAGAAGTGTGTGAAATACAGTAGTTAAGACCATGACTAGTGGCTACATACGTATGACCAGTGGCTACGTACCTCCAGATGTCTGTGCTATGATGTAGAACAAGGCTCTTAACCACGTTATTTTACCCGTGAACACGAAGGCACCAGTAACGGCCGGGTTAACGTGCCCTCCGCTTGAATACCCCGCACACTGAATGACACTTGCCATGGCAAGACCAAACGCCCAGGCTTGTTGATCCACTTGGACAGTTCCACCAAATGGCAAAGTTGCTCCACATGATACAAACACGAAAATCGTCGTAGCCAAGAACTCCGCAAATGTTCCGCGCCAGAAATGTGCAGTTTTGATTTCCTTAGTCATTTTTACTGCTTTGCCAATACCTTGGTCTTCTCAGATGATATGGGAAACTTTTGCAGTACCCAATCTAAAGAAAGTACTTCCACAAAACAACTGTAGCCAATACTGCTATCAATTCCTGTTAGGTAACCAGTCTTACTGTTTAATAGCGATACATCTCTTCCCTTAATGTATCCAGGTTGACGGTTCGTTCAGAATAAACTTCTTTAGCGCAGTGTGTAGAGGTGTCGAACTTTACTTTTAGAGGCAACCTACGTTGCGTACCTTTCTAATCTTCACACATCGAAAGCTATCCAGGATAAGATTCCCTTCCCCTTCGCTTTGCACCGATCGACTTGAATGACGTTTACTGCAGCTGGGCCCTTCTTGTAACTTGCCTGTTAATATCGAATAAAACAGATGTTTCAGGTCTTTAACCTCGGAGCATGGTCTAGTTTTGAACAGTTATCTGGCGTTCAATGGATAAATGTGCTATGAGGTACCACGCAAACATGCTGCAATTAAGGAACTGTCTAAGCGTTTCTTTAGCATCGTGACAGGTGGTTTCTGGTGCTAACCTCGTGTTGACATCACCGCTACATATATCTCTGTTAAAAACTTCGTCTGTCATCATCGAGATTCAAAGGTACGGGAGGTGTTAAAAGAACACGAGAAAAGCATGGAAGACGCGATGTTTTACTAGCTATTCTGGAACGTTCTTTCAACTTCAATTTGTGGGTGCCCTTATAACTCGATTCAGTTCTGCAACAATGTTTTTTTTTTCTAATATAAAGCAACGGTTTAAGCCAAAAAAGCCCACAAATTCACTGGCTGAGAAAGGTCTTGCTGCAGTCTCTAATACTACGTGGCTTTCCCAAACAATGCGTTTTTTTTGGCGATAACGTTGGGTCGGCCACAAATGTTTTGTAATTCGCCAAGATTACAGCTACTTTACGATAATTTAGACAGCTGCGATATTCAGCTTCTTGTCAAGGGATGTATTTCGCCACCGACCACAGCTAGCGTTGGTAACCTCTGCAAAATATTTCTCCCGTTAGCCATTGGGATTACACTATCTTACATCCATATCTGTAAGAAAAGTCACTAATTCGAACGCAATTTATGACGGAGAAACAAAGAAACCACACGAGGATAACTGTTGGCCAGAATAACATGGAAAATAGTACAACCCATCCCTGGTTAGCAATATGGTTGGAAAAACATGTCATAATCAACATTAAATTGAAACATGAATGCAGCTGTTTATGTTTTGTTCGTATTTGTTTAAGGTTTCCGTGTACGAGTGATTGGTTTAAAATCCCCCTTTCATTAACATTTTAATTATTATGTCGAAATTTCTAGTCTGCCAAGGAAAGTAAGTGAGTCTCGAAAGATCTAGTACTTCATTGAAATTAAGAAAAAACACTAAATTTGGGACAAGGGTTGATTTTTGGTCAATCTTTATAAATATAATATAAAGCAGTATTCTTGTTTAATTTTATTAATAAAAGAAGTTTTACAAGTATCAGACATTTGCATAACTTTTAATCTTTCGCCGAATACCCAATTGCCGTTGTAATTTGGAAGATTTGTTAAAGTACAATGTTTCTGTTGTAGCGAGATTGATTTGCGTAACTCTTTCGAAAGGTACTAGCTTTTGTTTTTAAACTTCTAATTACGTGCTTTATGATTACTTGAACCTTCAGTTAAACAAAAGAACGAGCACATTTTTAGCTGCAGAGCTAAAAATATGTTGGCACCTTAGCCCTCGTCAGAAATATCGTGAAAGCTACGGCCCGGCTCCCTAGTTCCCTGTTTCCGCCACCTTTGAAGTGAAGAAATTATCTGTGTGAAAACTTTGACCGAGCTCTTTTTGCTTCTTGGTCTTTTAGCTCCGACCATATTTGGTTCGCCCAGTGAATGGTGAACTTGGTAATAAGTTCTATTGTTTCCACTTTCGCTGCTGTCGTTGGTTTGGCTGACGCTGCCAACGTTATCGTTTGTAATATTGACACTATAATTATAACATCTGTCAATATGACATCTGTCAATGATGTTTTTGCTGAAACAAAAGGGAATTTTCCACTTAAAAAAGGGCACTTTGCACTCTTAAAAAAGTTGCAGAGAGGGAGACGTTCACTCATTATCTCTTCTGCTTTCCTACCCCCAGTCAATGGGATCTCCAATCGAAGCTTATCGTGAGCTGGGTCTAATGGAAAGTTCAGACACCAGACACCTGATATGTCGATTTTTTTCAGCCAAGACCTTGGTGAAGCTGCAAACCGTAGTTAAAGTCATGTTTCCCATCTAAAATGGTGTAGTTACGTTCTTAGAACAATTAAATTTATTTAACGTAACTGTCTCGTCGATGACATGACTTTCTGAGAACTAGCAACCCGGTTCATTAGGTTATCACAGGAACCAGTCCTTTGATGCCTTGCTCGACATTCCCAAGCGGCATGCTGTTCAACGTAGGTGTATTGCTATGGTTTCTCAGTGGGATACCAACCAAGGGCGAAAACGTGTTGCTATGTAGTGACAAGAAACGGCACTTGTAGTGATACACAATGGTTGTTCTATGATGTAGCTATGAAGGAACGTCATACTACGACGAGTCTAAGGTTTAGTCTGCTCATGATCATAAATAACACTTTCCTTATTTATTGTTGGCTATTTATTTTGTTATAATCTGACGTAAGTACCATCTGCCGGCTGTTACTCGGCGTCTCCCGGATCAAGTGTATGATTTACCTGTTGTAGGAAATAAATTTATCGTTTACTTCCGAACGTAATAAAGAAGATACTCCTTGTTCAAGAAGCTATTCCCAAATGCAATGGTTTGTCTTGGAAATTTTCGAAAAAGACATGATAATAATTCAAATAAGGTTTATATCTCTTTTGAAATGATTAACTCTCTCCTGTCCGAGGACTTCCCTTTGACGAGTAAAATCGTCTGGCGTTAGCCAGAGTTAAATACTAAAGTCTCCATAGGTCACTGAGGACTTATACAGACAGAAAGGAGTTAAGGAGATAGGTTTTAAACCCTGGTTAATGATATCGAGAATTAACCATGAATATATCATAGATCAACATTTATACACAAACGTTTCGTTAAAGATCCCTGGCAAAATTTGTTCCTCTTGCTTGATAGCCGTCTGAGGATGAGTTGTAAGTTCTCTTGCTTTATTTGTTCTCTTTATGCTATGGCACTACTAATGAAATTTGCATTTTCCCTCAATCCAAAGCCATCAGCTATCGGTCGCTAAATTAATATCTTGTGAGCAAAGCTAAGAAAATAACTTATGGCTCGAATCATCGCCACGAAATAACAGAGTTGTTCGCACATCTAAGACCGTTGCCATGCACTTTTTGCCTTTTCAAAACAAAGGATCGTAAAGTACGTTCTTATAACTGTTGGTCTGTTTTCCCAAGGGGACTCTGAAAAGAATACCATTTATCAGTTGAGAATAAGTCGTGCCTAATCTCTGTGAAAATCAAATGTAAATACAGTGACGTCAATTGCCTGCAACGGTGGTAAGTCACAGACTGTTCGATTCTTAACGAGTTGGTCACGTTAATGCCTTGTACAATTCTTTCTTGAGGAGCAAGAATTTTAAATTGTGGAAAATATAATACAATTACGTATTCAAGGACAGGCAAGTTGTTTTAACAGCCACCTACCGTGTGAAGTTAAATTGATATCAGCCAAGTATGGGATGCGTTAGGCTTTTAACACAGTCACCTCTTCTTTAAGGCAGTAGTTTATGGAAGACAGTTGACAACTGTTTGCCACTCTTCGTGCCTGATTCAAGTAATTGATAAATTTTGTTCCTGTTCATCTGAGGTTATGAACCTGCTTTGTTTAAACGTTCGGACTATTAAGTTGGTTTTGCTGGTGTGTAGCTCAAACCGCATAACTGTTTTCGTCATCGCTATAAAGTATTAACTTAAGTGAGTGTTTCATTTTCTCTTTCCAAGGATACGTGCTTTGCGAAAGTGAACTGGTTTAACTGTGCTTGTGGTTTTAATTATTTCTGTGGAGATAGCCGTTTTAAATTGGAGTACATATATTCATAAGATCGACAATGGCGGTCTTCGGTAACCTTTTCCTTGCCGTATTTCTGGCACTAGCTGAACGAAGCGAAGGTAAGTCAATGTTACTTTGGTTAAAATAATGAAACTAAGATGTGGCGTATGTTTTTAGCTGATTGCCTTGCACTATTATTACCTGAATGAGGCATTAACGTTGTCTCAACCAACTTAATTCACAAACAACTTGTTATAACATTGCCAGGCTGTTTGTCTAAGTCTTCATGGCAACTGTAATCGTGACGTACCTCCATCGAATCAAACGCTTAAATTACACGTCTATGAGTAAATTTTTCCGCGACTTTGTGGTAAAACTGGTATATTAAAATTGTTAACGGTGTGACTCAGCCTTTAGAAATATAGCCTTCGAAATTTTCTTCAGTGGACGATTCGTGTACTGTATAACAAAGGGGGGAATGCATTATCGGGTCGAAACGGACGAACTTCTCTCCAAGCTGGTAGATCAGTCCACTTGGGCTTCAAAACAAGGAATTGTCCCTTATTTTATCTTTGAACCTGCATGATGTGTCATACTTCTGATGGTTCAGTCACAGTTAGTGAGATCAATGAGATGTAAAATTAACGCATAAAGTATGCATGGACAATTTGTTTGCCTAATCACTAAGCAATATGTCATTAATCTGTTGAAGAGAGAGAGAGAGAGGTTAGTTAAAAGATCAGAGGTCTTTTCACTAACTGCTTCTTTGAACGAAATACAGCACTGTTGAATTGGTTGTATTTATTTTGAGCACACTCATCCTGAAGGCAGGTGACCTCGCTAAAAATCTTCTAATAAAATAAACATGGCGAATTCGGTGAAAAATATACTGAGCTCAGCAATCGTGTAATTCAAAAGTCCATTACTCTATTTTTCATTTTCCATTACTGTCTCATCAACAATCTGTCTAGTTGACGCTATGAACCAGGTTCTCGAAGACCAGGGAAAGCTTTACTTTTAATCCACTGCTTACATCTTTTTAACATTATCATAATTTTTTTCTTCCAGGAAATAGTCTTCCTCGCTTCTCTAACCCTCCTTCCCATTATGAAGTTCGCGAAGATGCCAAAGTGGGTAAGCTATCGTCCCGTTGTTTTTTCGACATACAAGATTTTTTAAAAAAAATCTTGGAAACGTCCTTGTTACTAAATATTTCGCTGATTTTTTATCTAGAAATTATTTCGTTGGGACCTAACCTAAAAATAGGGTATTTTCGATGAATTTTATGGTTCACAAGGTCACGTGGCCTGGACGTGCATTTAATTGATACATGTAGCCAATAACTTTAATTTTCACAAAGTTTGTGCATTTCCAGCGGAAAGGAAATTTATAATAAAGAATTATCAATTCGATCATTAAAAGGTCCAAGAGTAAACAGAAGTAGAGTGGTCATTAAAAATTATAGTTACTCTCTTGATTCGAGTTAAAAATATGATGTCCCAGACAATATATTTAAGTAGAGGCATAACAAAGACATATATATGAAATATTTAATGAACTGACGTTTCGTCGCTAAACCCGCAACATCTTCAGA
>JBAHVQ010000413.1:905535-924966 GCA_036872915.1 Nanipora kamurai | reverse complement strand
TGGGTATTTCTGGTGGTGCTGATGATGTGGGTATTTCTGGTGGTGCTGATGGTGTGGGTATTTCTGGTGGTGCTGATAGTGTGGGTATTTCTGGTGGTGCTGATGGTGTGAGTATTTCTGGTGGTGCTGATGGTGTGGGTATTTCTGGTGGTGCAGATGGTGTGGGTATTTCTGGTGGTGCAGATGGTGTGGGTATTTCTGGTGGTGATGGTGTGGGTATTTCTGGTGGGGATGCTCATGGTATGGTTGGTGGTATTGTTGGTGTTGGTGATGGTAGTGGTGATAGCTAAGTAGGTACCGGTGGTGGTGGGAATGCTGATACTTCCTTTGGTGGTTCTAGTTGTGCCAGTCATGCGGCAAGTGACGTTACTGATAGTGCTATAGTTGTTTCTGTTGTTGTTCTTGCTGTTGTTGATGTTGTTGTGGGTGTGGGTGTAGGTGTAGGTGTGAATGTGGGTGTAGTCGTCGACGTGAACGTCGACCTCGATGTCTTGATATTGATGTCTTAATAGTGGTGTGATTCATGTTGATGTCGACATTGAAGCTGTTGGCTTTCTTCATCTTCTACTTTTTTCTCCTTCTTTATCTTCATCTTCTCTTTCCTCCATTTTTCCTTCTTTTGGTGTAGCCGCCACTAATGTTGATACAAAAACGTTTTTTCTTGTTTATGGACTAAACTAGATTTCAGCATCAGATGGTGGGATTCCAAAAAAGCATGCATATGCGAAGGTAAATAGCGATCATAACCGAAATTGCTCAAGCTAAATTTGCTCCTGTAGATAGTTTTTTTTTTAACAAGTACATGTCGTTAGCGAAAAGCTTTACATTGTTTCAGGTTGTGGTGAATATTCTTGATGAAAATGATGAGTCACCCAAGTTTAAAAAAAGTGAGTTTCATAATCCACCATCGATTTTTATTGTTAAATAGTTAATTTCTTTATTTCTTCCTTCCTTCTTCAATCCTCCCTTTATTTCTTTTTATTTCTTTTTCTTTCTTTCTTTCCTTTCTTATTTCTATGTTTGCTCTTTTGCTTTTGTTTGTTTATTTATTTGAATGTTTAGTCTCTTTAGTGTTTTTTATGTAAACTTGCTCCTTGAGCATCTGTTTTGTCTTCAATTCAGTCCTGAAGTCGTGAATAAAGTAAGTATTTCCAGTTCTAATTTCGTCTTTTTCTCTCATCCAAGCTGTGGACAAAAAGATCCTAAAAGAAGGCCCAAGTTCCGTAAATTCCTCTGTCGCGAACAACACTGCGTCCGATGGCGACCAGGGATTGAATGGAACCATCGAATACGAGATAGCTGACGGAAACAGTGAGGTGAAGCTTCTCTATT
Organism: Nanipora kamurai; assembly: GCA_036872915.1. Taxonomy (NCBI): domain Eukaryota; kingdom Metazoa; phylum Cnidaria; class Anthozoa; order Scleralcyonacea; family Helioporidae; genus Nanipora; species Nanipora kamurai. Next base: position 923,634 of record JBAHVQ010000413.1, on the reverse strand, counting down.
TTTGATTTCTTGCAATTCCTGTGGTTGTTGCAATTACTGATATCTCCAACCTCAAGTTATTAATTGTTTGAATTGACGAGTGGAAGCGAGACCATACAATGTTTTGTGTAATATTTAAAATAGGTACTACGAGTTTTTTGGAAAACTTCCACAATTGCCCTCTTTATACGCTAATTGACGAAGAAATTTTGAGAATTAAGGTTTTCTATGCCAAGAAAATTTGACGAGAAAAATGAGCGTATTTTTATGACATAAAGATGCGGCCCAATTGTAATTTTCCTTTGTGTTTTCCTCATCAATTATTAATGAGTTTTTGAAATAAAAATAAAACATGGTGTGATACTGCAGAAAGTATTTAGTAAATTTATTTTTAAAACTGGTGATAAAATAACCACAATTATGTGCAAAAAATAATTGTGGCTATCTTGTTTTTAATGACGTAAACGCTGGCTCTTTTCCTATGTTCGGAATCATCGTATCCCCACATTTCCATTTTAGTTATTATGTCGTGCTACTAGACTTTTCTTTCTGTTTTCTAGTTGTGGATAAGACCGCACTAGATCGTTCTATTTTTACTTCCAGGGTATGTTTACAATCGATCGTAACACTGGTGAAGTAATGGTCGCCCGTGAATTAAATTTTGAGACGATCCGGATATATTCAATGAAAATTGTTGCCAGTGATAAAGGAGTACCATCCAAATCCGGGTAAGAAGTGGCATTTTTTTTAAACATTAGGAATGTGTCCTGGAGTTACACCGGAATGGAGATTACTGATTAGAGAAAGACGGTTTTAGTTGAGAGATGTAAGTAGATTATTCAGTCATCTAGACATGTGCGATGTGCGATAAAATATCCTATAAGTGGCATCAGATTCATAATATCCAGTCATGAGTACGTGGATTTTTCATTGTTACCGGCATTGGAAAGATAGATTAGACAGTAAAACGTAAGGTATAAGAGTAATTAATTCGTGGAGGCGTATAACTTGTAGGTTTTGTCGTGAAAATAACATTTCGGGAATTAGAATTCAGCTTGGCTCAAGACTGTGTTCCCAACATATATGTATATATGTGTGTGTGTATTTGTATTTGTTTATATTTATGTTAATACGTTCAGAGAGAAAAAATAGAGAGAGAAAGAGAGAAAAGAAAGAGAGAGGCATTCGACTTCAATTCAAGTGTATTCTCGACTTCTAGTGCAGTTCCGTAATCTTTTCTTCTTCTCTTTAGTGAATACCAGTTAGTTGTAGAGGTGCTGGATATCAATGACAATAAACCAACCTTTGGACAACCAGGGTACAGTTTCACAGTAATGGAGGTATGATTCTCTAAGCCAACTGTAGTAAAGTGGTTATCTCTTTTCCAGGCCGTCGTTGGCCCGTCAAAATGGTGCAATAAATAACTGAAATCAACCAAATGTAACATCTGCTCAGAGGTTGTCGTGATTGTCATTATTGATTTTAATGGAAAGTCTAACATTTTTGGGGTTTATGGACTTCCATGCCAACTTTATGATGCTATAGTCTTCGACTTCTCTAGGTATAGGATGAAATGATCAAAATCGTGCCATAATTATGTAATGACATCGCGGTACGAAACGATATGGTTTATCTCAGAGTCGATGCTCTTATTTATCCTATTTTTACCCCGTTTGTGACCTACACTCTTTTTAGACTCATTTTCTGAGGACACGAGCTTCAACAACGTTCACGGGTCGTCTGTAGTAGCACCAAGTACTATCGAACCTCGATTATCCGGACTTTTCGATTATCCAGACTTTATCTGATGGTTCCAGTGTTTGTGAATAACTTAATCATTAATATTCGTAATCTCGATTAACCGGACTCTCGATTTATCCGAATTTATTTCGTGTCTCCTGAAGAGTTAGGATAATGGAAGTCCGACTTTACCCGCATACACACATTTGACTTTAATATTCAGATCACTACAAAGAGCGTTGAACAAATTTAAATTTTATTTATATCAAGTTAGAAACCAGACGAAATCGTACAAAGGAGTAATGAACAATTGCTTTCATTTTTCTGTTTCAAAGTAAATAAAAAAAGAGAAGGAATTCTTGGGACATGTTATGGTACTAGCTCAATACTCCCCCTTGGTGAAGCAATAATCGAGAATCTTGACGTCCATTTTTCTTTGGATTTAGAATCGTGCAAACGGTACTGCGATCGCCACACTGATCGCTGATGATAGAGACAGTGGAATGAATGGTGTAATAACGTACTCGTTCTCTTACGGAAATGTTGGTAAGTACGAGCTAAACAAAGACTTTCCCCAGGTCTCTCGCTCATCGTTACACGCGGGAGACGATAAGCGAGGGACTTGGGTCAAGTCTAGTTACTAAACTCTTCTCTGCTGGTACGAAGAGAAACCTGGATTCTGAGTAAGCTACCCGAGCTATCATTAAATGAAAGTTTATAAATGCAGCCATCAACCAATCATAGCTTGAACTTGCTACCTAGAACCCAGTCCTTCAATAGTTTCTGGGGTAATTAATTAAAAAGTAAAGCCAAAACTGACGGACATACAAACCTTCTTAAAACTCAGTCTTAGTCACCAGTTGGTAATTTGGACTTTACTTCTACGGTAACTCTGAAATGAGCGTTAGCTATAAATTATTAACGTTAGTATTTCAGATCTAATCTCTTTCATGCTGGTGTTTTCCCTAAAGGTTTGGCATTTTCTGTTGATAACGAAACCGGGCTGATTTCAACTCAAAGAAAACTGGACCGAGAAACTGAAAATGAATACTTACTAATAGTAAAGGTAATGTTGTTTAGTCGTAAGATCAGTCGTTTATCATGTCAAGAAAAGTTAAGTTTTGCTCATAAACACGTGTTTATCGTTATTTGGTACTTATTCAGATTACTGTAAATTTCAATAAAGAAAAAAGGCATACGCATTCCGTCCGTGGAATGGTATTTCAACAGCAACAACAACAACTACAACAACGAAAACATCAACAACAACAGAAGACAGCATTCATCTCTCACATAATAGCCACAACAGCTTCGACACCTAACAACGTTTGCAGACAGCTTAAGTTTGACGGCTAACGGTAGACAGATTCTCAAACACGTATTTTCATTGATACATAAAGAGTACAAACTCCCTTAAAAAGACTAAAATTCATAGGTCGTGACTTGAACCCTGAATATGGTCCAGAGTGTGTCTATTTACACCTGAAGTCCAATACTCGACTCTTCACTAACATTTAAACATTAATTGAATTTTATTTAATCTGCTCTCACGCCAGTCGTTGTTTTATTACAAACGATAGGCCAAAGATCACGGTAGTCCATCTCTGGAAGGAACGACAAATGTTACAATAACAGTTCTTGATGAGAATGACCAATTCTCGATGTTTTCAAATTCTTCGTATCATGTCTTTATCCCTGAAGACACAGCAAAAGGAACTTCTGTAAGCGTCATCTTATAGTTCTTGCTTATATCACGGAGCAAGTTAATAGTAGTAGTAGGGAGATACTACTGGAACAAAGTTCTACAGTTTACGTGGCTCTTAAGGGGGCGTGCGACTTTTCAAGATTGTTATTTATGTTGGAAGTCCACTTTGGTTGGAGGGTTAGGAGGTAGGGAGGTGGGATCGAAAGGTGGGGAGTTGTTGAGTTGTTTCTAGATACGCAAGTGTATGTATGTAATATTAAATATTTGGTTGTTGAGTTGGGTGGTGGGGAGATGAGAAAGGAGGTGGGGAATTGTGTTGCTAAGTTGGCAATTCTATGTATTTGACATTAAACATTGAGTGTCATGTTGGGAGATGTGAAGGGGAAGGTAGAGCATTGTGTTGCTGGGTAGGCTGATTAATTATTATGCTGACAGCTCATTAATTATTCTGTAAATAGTATATTCTTTCCGATAATGTAGCCTATGCTTTGCGACTACTTAAAGATCGTATATACTCTGTATAATTAGTTGATAAGACGAAGGCTTTGCAATAAAGTCGAAATATTATCACAACACTTTTGTCTTGTTTTTAAGCTCATATCTTGAGTTATTCACAAGATGTTTATTTTCGGGTTATGTTTTGTCTTATATTTTTTCAAATTCTCGGCTGGCAATGAATGTAGGGTGGTAAGTTGAAGGGAAGGTAGATGCGTGGCAGGTAGGTGGGTGGGTAAGTTGGTTGGATAGGTTGGTTAGTTTGGCAGGTAGAACGATGAGTATCCGGGTAAGTAATAAGATTGATTGGTAGTCTGTTGGATCAGTATGGTATGAAGGCACGCACAGTATGTAACGTTAGTTAAGTAATAGGTAAGCAAGCAGGATTACTGGATTGTTATATTTATCTTTCCTAAAACACTACTCGTTTTTTTTTGGTCAGATCTTCACCCTTTCTGCAACCGATAGAGACGATGGTCCTGCTGGTCAGATTAGTTACTTAATGCAAGATAGTGGAAACTTGGAAAATGGCAACAACGTCTTCTCAGTAGGATGTGAGTAATATCCATCTTTGCGTCTCCTTGTCAATGTCATTACCGCAGTTTCTACGTTGCTGTTGGTATTCTTTGTCATGCTACGGCATATCTTTATCCTTGATCCACCTAATCTCACTTATTTACACTTTTTTAAATAGTCTGCTTCATTTAGATTATTCACATACCCTGTCTTTGTCCCTGAACAAAATACTTTGCTGCAGTATCTTTGGAGAATGACTGCTGTGTCTACACATTGTCCCCACATGACGTCGTTAAACTGGAAATTTACCAGACATTGAAATTCATTGAGCACTTGTTATCTACTCAGCTTTACCATTAAAATATTTCTCTCGTAAGTAATAATATCAGTAGATAATTTTCAATTAATAATTCTCATCAAACATAGCACAATCTGGAGAGGTGAAGACGGCAACCTCGCTGGATTTTGAAATACGTCGAACTTTCACTTTAACCATCACAGCAAGTGATAATGGAGCACCATCCCTGAGCAGCAACGTAACATTGATCGTGACCATTACGGATGTCGACGATAATCCGCCGACGTTTTTAAAAAATACCTCGTCCGCCACAGTGAACGAGAATGCCGAAGTCGGAAAGATAATCACCCGAGTGAACGCCACTGATGTCGACTTCGAAGCCGCGCACAGAACGATATACTATGTGATTGAAAGTGGCAACGGTGACGGCGTCTTTGGTATTTGGTATGAGAATGGCACAGTTTATATTGCGAACACGACACACCTGGATCGAGAAAATAAAGATAACTATGAACTTACTGTTGAAGCGCGGACTTTGAATGAATTCAAGAATCGTATAGTTCAAAAACAGACAACAAAGGTAAACAAACTGATGTGGTAGTTTACAAGTACCAATACAACGCTGAAAATCAATATCTCATTATTCCATATCATTGGACTTATCGTGTTATTCATATTACATATCTTTATTTTAGATATCTAATATATTTTTTGCCAATTTAAAATTGCCACTTTAACACAATGAATATTTATTTCTAAAAACGTTTGATTGGTTTAAATTGATTGGAATTGTACTAGGAGTTACCTGGGGTAGGAACTGATGAAACGGAATTTTATTCGGGAAGTTACCCAGCTTTACACTTGGCATTGTGGGGTTTTCGGAAGGCCCTGAGGTAAAAATCAATGGTGGTGACTAGGAGTTGCCATTGATCTAGTTTCAGGAAATTCTTTAAGGTCACTTGGAAAACGGGTGGAAAGTAGCTGGAATAAATCATAAAATAGAGCAACCTGATGGTGGTAGTTCAGCAGTTCGTATAGCATCTTCGCTCTTACGCCATTTATATTTTGTTCAATACTTTCGAGGATTGTTTTTGTATGATATATATATATATATGTATATGGTATTTCGTACCTGGTCAGCGTGATATGTTTGCTCTAATTGACGAAAGGTGCTCGAGAGAATCATTCATAATTACTATTGGGCAAAAAGCATACTAAATTTCCAGTAAAACATGACAGTCGCTCTTAGTTTCTGTGCTGCATATTGTTGGTACACGCTGGGTAAATTTGTGCCCTGTTGTGCTTGTCTGATGGCGTATTATTTTTGTTGATACTGAACTACTGTATAAAACTTGTTGCTGAAAATTATTTCTAAAATTTTCCACAAAATTCTATCTCCAGCTGACAATAATGGTCGAGGACTACAACGACAATTCGCCAGTATTCCGAAAAAGTAGTTATAGCAAGAAGATTCCGGAAAGTTTCGAGCTCAATGAACAGATTGTCACGGTTACTGCGGATGACATGGACGTGGGAAAGAACAAGAAAGTTTCTTACTTCATTTCTTCTGGAAATGATGAAAGTAAGTAGCAGGCATTGCCAAGCAGGTAGGGAGAGACACAGAGAACATTAATAGACTTGGCGCCAAGATTTTGAGGCAAATATGGCGTCGACATTACCTGTACCATATAACTTAGTTGGGGGTAAAGCATCCTAGTCCCAGTCCTTTGAATCTCATCGCACCTGATTAGTTTTGTACCAGAACTAACCCAAAATGGCAGTTCACAGTTGTTACCTGCAAGTGATCGAAATTCGTAACCAATGCTTGCTCTAGATTTATTTATGACATTTAAAGGTTAGAAGGATGAAGGGAGGAAGTTGGAGGTACGGGTGGGTTGGCAGACGTGTAGGAAGGTGATTAGACAGATAGGAAGGCATTTAGAAAAGAAGGCAGCCAGGACGGTGGTCGAGCACGAAGGCAGTTAAGTGGCAAGAAGGTGAGCCAGCGGGTAGAAAGGCAGTTCGGCAAAAAGGAATTCGAAGATATTTAGGAATGATGGTCGGAAGGCAGGCGGATAGGTAGGAACGCAGGCAACGGGCAGCCAGGCATAAATCATAGTCATTTTCCATCTAATGAACCGGGCGTTTCGACAGATAACCTTGGTAGTAAACCTTCGCTCCTTGGTAACTTACGTAAAAGAATGCTTTTTTCATTTCTTTTAGGCATCTTTGCGATTGATAATGCGACAGGCACGGTGACAATCGTCAAGAAACTTGATCGAGAAACCTCACATTCTCATACATTTATCGTGACTGCACAAGATCACGGGAGTCCAAGCTTACAGAGCAATGTCTCCGTGGTTGTCATGGTGACGGACACTAATGACAAGAACCCAACGTTGATTATCCAACTTGACACATTTGCAATCCTAGAGGTAGTTACTTCTAGAATTTTCGTCTACAGCTAGTGATAATGTTTGTGGCTTAGTTTTTATCCCTCATACATATCCACACACCGCAGAAAGAAAATAATAATTATTGCATAATTGAGTACAAACAGACAGTTAATATCAAGCGGTGTAAACCCGTTACGTGATTTCTATAAAATTGATAAAATTTTACTATAAAACAGTGAATGAATTTAATTTTCTAGTGAAAATAACGAGAATTATCGGGGCCTTGGTTTGTTTTATTCACCTCAAACTTCTGCTTGGACAGACAACGTGAACCTCAGCCTTCATAATCCTTGCTGTCATGTTTAAACTCTTCCAATATTTATCAATAATGCCCTGACAATAATTGTGATGAAATCTGACTTAAATGAATTGAAATGATATGCGCAAGCTTTTGACAGGCAACTAAAGTGATAAGGGGTGTTGAAAAGACAAAAGAAACTTACAAACATTCTGGAAGTCGAACAGATTCAATTTCTGATCAGACTTGCATGTTTCTTAGTAAACTGAGAGTAAAACCAAGGTTTGAAGTATATACAAGCACTGTGTTCTTCGTGTTTTTAGAATGCCACGGTAGGAACAACTTTGACACAATTTAATGCTACGGATGAAGATCTCGATAAAAATGCCGAAGTTGGTTACCGGATTGTGAGTGGAAACAAAGACGGCACATTCGATATTAACAACCAAACGGGGCAATTATTTACAGCGAAACCGCTTGATTATGAAGTGGAGCAGAAATACGAGGTTTGTGCACCAATAGATTATACAATTATCGGATAAATTAGCTGAAAGACCGTAATGATGTTTTGATTTAACCGTTGCCATTCTAGCACCCTTCCATCCTTATGGGAACTGGGGGTTTATACCAGAGAAAAAAAGCTTTAACAAACTGAAACACTAGTTAGGGAAACAGTTCTCCCAGAAGTATTTGAAGGTGTAAATATTAGCTTCACGTGAAGAAAAAAAAGAAAAACAAGTTGAGATTAATGGTAGTTCCCAATGAAGTCTCGTTTCTGTTTTTTTTTTGGTTGGACATCTTGTAATTTTCCTTACATTATATTTTTAAAGATCGGTGTTCAAGCTTTTGATTATGGTTCACCTGAGCTACAGTCTGACATAAGGATCATTACTATTAATGTTAAAGATGTGAACGATAACTCTCCAACGTTTAAATCTCAGGTAATTGAAAGTAATTTTTCATTACTTTAAATTCTTCACTATTTCATTACTCTTTTTGTCCATCTACTTCGTGGACCTTGCATCGTCTCTTTGTCACCATTCATTCTCCTGTCTGCCCTTCTGTAATTCCATTAACTATATCCAGCTCCTTCCAATTTTTGTATCCACTCATTGCGATCCTTTCCTTTCCCCTTTAGTCCCGTCCTGCTCCTTCTCACTCCTCTTAAGCCCTATAGTAACTTCCTTTCTTTTCCCATTTGATCAATTTCCTTTTTCTTTTCGATTGATGCGTGACCAGCCGTTTGTCCTTTCTCGTCGAAATTTTTAATTTCTTCACTTTTCAGCGTTTATTCCTCCTTCAATCCGCAACTTCTTTTGTCTGTCCCTCGATCCCTTCTAAATCCCAATCTTCTAAAGTGCTACTACTCACTTGTGTCATCTCCTGTCTCACGCCAACTATATTTCAGAAAACTGTCACTATGAGTGTTCTTGAAAACGAAAACGCCGGAGCGATCGTTGGAACCGTGAAAGGCTCTGACGCCGACGAGACCGATCCTCTTTATTATTACATCAGAGGTAAGACAAACAGCAATTGAGCTGAAATTATTAATTTATCCTCTAAGTCAGCTCATATTCTTCTAGTACTCCAAATACTTCTCTCCAGAATGTTAATAAATTCCTTTCTACTGTGTTAAAGCCAGAGACATTGCATTCGAGTCCAAGTTTGTGCACTAAAATAACCTTCTGAGCATAGCAATGACTTGGTCTCAATTGAAAACCCACTTGACATTAATCGTTTCGTCGTTAGTGATTGATAGTGGAATTGGTCGTCAATGGGAATGATTTCTTTCATTATTATTCTTCGACAGTATACCGATATATTAACTCTCTCCCCTAAAATATTTAAAAACAATTCAACTGTTTGACGCATAGCAGGCCAGGTGGGATAGAAAATTAATCTTTATATTTTAGGTGTTCTAAGTGTTTTGTTGATGATTTTTGTAGGTGGTAATGGTGCCAGATATTTCTCAATAAACGATTCAACTGGCGTTGTCACAACAACTGCAGAACTTGTAAGTGGTATTTTAGTTTATATAAAGAATCAACAAAATCTGCAGGATTTAACTCTTTCATATGCTCTGTTAACTTGCGTTAACCTCAAGTTAACTTGCGCTGTAATTTGAAGTAAAACAAGAGATTTACTTTCATACAGACTATCACTTGAAACATTTCAATCTGTCCTTTCACTTTGGTGTTTAACGCCCAGAGCAACCTCGTTTTTACTGTTACTCTAAAATGTTGTATTTTAAATTCTCTTTAAGGATCGTGAGAAGAACGCCACTTATTTCATTTATGTCCAAGTTTTTAATGCAAGGGTAAGTAGAACATATGTTACAGAAACCGCTGCATGAAAAACGGCGTAGAACAGAGCGTTTTCACTCAATCCGCATGTCTGTATTAAAATGACAAAGGACATGGCGGCCATATATGTTGTTGCACATGGTGCAATTGCAGTCTCTTTCTGCATCATTGTTGGCAACATTGTTCACACGGTACCGCAGAACATTGTTCACAACCATGAACAAGATATGTGCTTTTTCTGTATGTAGACCGAAATTGAGTCTTTATTGCGTGTAGACTGACGTAAGCTGCTACACAATTAGTCTTCTTGTAGAGATGATATCTTGAACTATAAATTGTTCTTCTAGCAAACGCCTCAATACATCCAAAGCCTTGGTCCTGTTAAAGGCAACCCTCGTCGTCGGAAACGCGCAGTGGATAGCGATGTTGTCCCAGTGACTCCAGGTATAAACGCGATAAATGCAAGCTTGATAGCGTAGAAATTAAGTTAAATTTGCGATTTGGTTTTTGAAACGAGCCTGTCACTTGTTTTTGGAGAAGAGACTACAGTCGCTTCAATTGTTGTCTACTTTTTATTTTCGAGAAATAATGTTTTAAAGATTGTATTTATTGATTATTCACAATCCCCGACTTGCAAGAAAACGTTATTCGTTGTAAATCTTTTAGTATCAGCTTTAAAAAGCTTTTTTCTCTTTTAATTATTTTTTAGCTGAAGACAGTGTTCAACTAGTGACGATAAACATTGCTGATAAAAATGACAATCCTCCTTACTTCAAACATGCATTCTACAAAGCAGGTAAAATAATTTGAACACTCAGCTTGGACTGTTAAAGATAGAGATGCCATTACTCCTAGCTACAGTATACTTGGCTCTGCTTTTCCTTCCAGTATCGTCCTAATTTGGGTTTTGATAACTTTATTTGAAGGGGTTTCTGAAAATGCGGAGTACCAAAGTCGAATTACCCAAATCAAGGTGAGATTGAGTTCTCAGGCTGACCCTGCAAGGTTGTAAACTTTTCCATGTGCTGTCATCGAACGATTTTGAGATAACCCTTTTTCTGATTTAGTGTATAGACAACGACAAAGGCAACAACAGCAAACTCGTGTATAAATTAGTGAACCTTGAACCCAAGGAATTGCTGAGCGTGGAAGCAGAAACAGGCTGGATTTTGGCTGGCCAGCAACAATATTTTGCCAGCGGTGTTGGAAAAGCTTACTCATTTTCCTTCTCTTGTGAAGATCCATCGTTTATTGCGACAACTAATGTAACGGTTAGTAAATTTCTTGAGTTTTAGATTGAGGGACATATCCATCCGAATATCAGGTTTCTCACTCTGTCTTCAGTTAGTTAATAGGGCATAATCAGTGACGAAGAGCCAGCATATTGTTAAATATTCTTAGAATCTTTGAAAAACTTTTTGCGGGGTCGCAGGATCCCTGCTTTTTAAACCACTCGTTCGACCCCAGGCGATATACCGTGACATCTTGCACTCGAACCTTCTCCAGCATAGGAAAAAAGAAACTCGAATTTAGAAAGTTGATCTAAGTGTATTTAACCGGTTAATTTAAAAACCTGCTCAGAGAGTTCCTTTTATCTCTTTAAGATTTTTGTATTGGTAGACGATCAGAGAGTTCGTTTAACATTGGGCATTAATGACACAGAGTATGTTCGAGAAAATATAGATGATATCAAAAGGTATGGATTTGATCAGTAGTGTTGCATTATTGCTAAGAAAGGGAGATATTTACGCTAAAAAATACTTTCTTGGTAGTTGAAGGCGATTCCCGCAAAACATTTTGTTAGAAGCCTTTCCTGAGGACGGTGCAAGATTACGTCGGTATAGCTAGAGGAATACAATCACAGGAAAGTTGCACCTGAGGGAAATTTCACAAAGATATCTATCCGTTAAGAAATTACACAGTGCATGTGTAAGAAGTGTACGAAACTCAGTTTTACCTAAGAAATTAGAAGACTTATGGCTGGAAAGCGACGTGTCGCCTTCTATCATGTCTCCTGTTATTTGTCTTTAGCCCCTTTCCCGGTCGTATGTCTCCCATTGACGAGTAAAATTGTCTGACGTTAGCCAGAGTAAAATTATAGAAGACTAATCCTACTGGAAAAGAGTTAAGGAAATAATGGTACTTTCTTTAACTTAATTTTAGAGCTCTGGATGAAGCAACCGGTCTGGAATTTAATGTTGACAGCATCCAGTATCATCTTCAAGCGACAGGAAGATACGACCTGTCCAAGTAAATATTGATACTTTTTTAAACGGCAGAATTCTGTTCATGAGAAGAGCTATGCTGTCTAAATCGCAAATCAAATATTGTCCGTTTGAGCGATCAGTTTTTCTTTTAATTTTCTGTTACTTCAAAGGACTGATATCTTCATGCATGCTGTGGATCCGAAGACCAACAAAGTCGTTGATAAGAATACAGCTCTGAAGTAAGTCATGATTTTTACTGATTTATATCCCATACATGGAAACGTGACTGGAAATAAAGGCCTGACCAAGTGTTGTGAGAAAGGAAGACAGTGGAGTGGTATCACGTGGTTTGGTGTGTGGTGTGCATGGGTTTGGTTTGTAGTATATGGTGTGATGTGGTGGATAAAATTAAGTACTGTGTTAAGAGGCGCAGTTATGGGCCTTGTGTTGGTGCCCTATGGTATGATGGCTATGGGCGAAGCTGGGATCTGCCTAAGTGTGGTGTAATATAGTGTATTTTTGTGGACAATAACAGTTGTATCGAGTATATGGAAGGTTTGTTTGACCCATTTACAGATTAATTGACACAAATTATGGTAAGCTCATTGGACTATTTCAAAGATATAAAGTCAATGCAGTCGAGGTGAGTGCATGGATCAAAATTAAGTTAAACCGGCACAAAAATATTTAACCGCAGTAAAGTTTGTGTAATTGCTTCTCTGTCTGACCTTTTAAATAACTTGCAATTTATATTTTGTTTTTGTTCAGCCCAAGAAACGGGACGATGAAGGAGATGGTCTCGACGTGACCTTAGCTGCTGCTGTTGCTCTCGGCATCATCTTGTTCATGACTTTGTTGTGTTTCTTGTGTGTGATATGTCTTATGAGAAGAAGGTAAATGCCATCAGTAAATGTCATTTCATAAATGTTGGGTATAGTTTTTATTGGACAGGGGTATTACTGATGCGAGGAATAATTCGCATTAACGATTCGTACCATCAAGTGAGAACGTGAAGAAGGCAAATTTCGAGTATACAACGATTGACCACTACTGAGCGTACGACCACACTCAAACCTCTGAGAAAAATTCAACTTCGACGTGTTTAGTTGCTGGTAGAATAGAGCTACGGTAGTTACAAGCTAGCAAACTTGCCTTGTTTTATATTTTAGTCACAATCGAAAATTGCGAGCTGCAAAAGCCACCGGTAAGTTGCCGAGTAATTTCATAATATTAACTCCAGATCTTAAAGTTTTTAAATTCAGAATATAGCTGCAGATTTTTAAGCAAAGTGTCTAACTCATAGATTCACAATGAATGTGAATCTATCGTTTCATATTACCCTGAGGATGATTCTGAAACAGAATTGTTTAACTCAGTTCCCTGATCTTTCAAATACCTACAGATACGATGTACTTGTAAGGTAGCTCAATGTCGGATAAAATGTGATCAAATTGTAACGCCGCACCAGCACCTTGTCATGCCAAGGGTATTCACATCGTTACGATTTTACCATTTTCGTCCCCAGAGCCTGGCACGCGATAAAAGGCCCTAGCAAGAAAGAGTCTCTGGAGACGGGAATGTGATTTTACATGATGGAGTTCTGACGTACCAGGCCCTTTACTTCACTGATTATATAGTGTGCAAAGCACTATTTTAAATTTGAATACTTAATGAAGTAGGTGTTATTTTCTGAATGGTACTTTCCAGAAATATAAGAATAATCGTAAACCCGTCGCTACACTCGCAACAATCTGCTCTTTTCCTGTAGTTCTTGTAATCGCTTGATAAATTATGTACAATATTGCCCCTAATTAACTTTCCAGAGAGTTGTTTCGGCGTTTATTGTTATACATCATCTTACACGTTAGATTGTTATCCACCTTTATATGACTACTGTTTCGATGTAGGATCTCAAGACCAATCGTTTGGACTATCCACTCCTGGTACTAACTTACATGTGTACGAAGGGTGAGTCTAATTAAGTTTCCATGCACCATCAGAATGTCTGTCAAGTGCAGAGATCAGCCTCGTGTCAGTCACGTGATTAACCGATATAGCGGGCACTTCATCTTGGTTAAACATTTTAATCTTTATAGTGGATCGGTGCCATGCTACGTAAACGTTTTCCGCCAGAAAATCTGTCATTAGGGAATATAAACATCTTCCTGAGTAACCGAAAAAGCGCCTGCATGGATGCCATTCAACCAATCCCTAAAAATAGGTCAGAAGTCTTTCGGTTGACAGTATCCAGAAAAATATCCTTCTAACCCTTCATTTATCTCCGAGAAAAGGCCTTCCCTCGAAACATCTAACTTTAAAGCAGTCTCCTGAACCATTTGGTTCCATACATGTCTTTCAACACTCCCTACGAAGCAATGTACCTTTTATATCACTGTCAGAAATGTAGCTTTCTTTTCCTTGTTAATAATAAATAGAATCATGCAGGGATGTTTGCCGGTTGGTACGTGTTCCACTGGTGTTACATTAAGCACTCTGTGGATGTGGAGAGCATTCGTGTATTTCCCTTCTTTATTTTATATAAAAGCTTTATACACGCAATATATTATCGTAAAGATAGTTATAACTGAAACTTTAATCGTTTTAGATCGAATCCGATATGGATGGATCCTTACGATAACTGGAAAAATGGTGATGAGAAAAACAGGTAAAGTAGACAAAATAATTGAAATAGCGGGCTGGCAGGCGCGTAGTCAGGCAGGTGGGCAGGCAGACAGGTAGGTAGGTAGGCAGGTAGGCAGGTAGGGTTAGGGTTAGGCAGGTGAGCAGGCAGGTGAGCAGGCAGGCGGGTAGTCAGGCAGGTAGGCAGGCAAAATGACAGACACAGGCATGCAGAGACAGAGAGATAAAGGGAGTTGTATAAATGAATATGCACTGGTAAATTCAAGAAGACGATGTAAAGGGCAAATGAAAAATTTCCAAAAAGAAGTGGGATATTGCAAGCGAGAAAGGAAACTAGGGAGTGAAACCGATAGACTAAGAGTAGGAGGATTAAATAATGAAAAGATCGGAGGAGCAATGAAAGAAGACGAAAAAGAAGGAAGTAGAAGAATGTCCAGATGAGGTGAACGCCAGAGGGAGGGAAAGGAAATAGAATGGTAATACGAGATAAAAGTAAGTGGAAAACAAAATGACGGCTAACTCATATCTTTTTCAACAGTAATACCGGAAAGCTATTCGAGTCTCAGGTAACTATTTGCATTCATATTTACGTCGCATAACTGATCAATTAAACGTGCTCTATAACATCTATTAATATTATTTAAGTTAACTCAACAGTAACACAAAATTTGTTGAAAGTACTTGTCATACTTCTTAACACTAAATATACAATTCAATACATACTCATTAAAAAACCTTACTTTAAATGCTTGACAGAGGGAAATACAGATCAATCTTCTCCTGTAAATATTTAGATAGCGATACACGAGTTAGAGAAAGAAGATGAAAATGCGGATGATAAAGAAAGCGAACTACCATCTAATGGCATAACTAACCCAGTTGATGTAAAACCTTCTGCACTAAATCTGAACGCTTCTGGCAATTCAAATGCCAGCGATGATGTCTTTCTATGATTACATAAAGTTCCTCGTTTTCTGCTAATTTTAACCTTACGTAAGTATAGCTAAAATGAATAGATAGATGAATTAAATTACTTGCATTTACTCTCTAAATTAATTGAATAAAATTAATTTAAACTTACATAATTTAAACCGTCTTTGAAAATGTTTAAATTGTAGTCAGGCATTCTGTTTGTATTTTCTTTAATTCGGGTAAAATCGGTTCACGCTTGAGAAAGTCAAGCCAAAAAAACAAACCAGAATGATTTATACTCAACTATAAACTAAAAGTAGCACACTGAAGTGAACTAAACTAAACTGATTTAAATTGAACTTAACTCAATAATTTTAACATTCTTCGGAACTAAGTTCCACTTAAACGAAGTTTTTTCAATGCATTTTATCGTTTCATATGATATTGTACACAATGTTTCATTCTATACACCACTTCGACGTACCGAGTATTCAGGGACTAGGACGAGTTTGGGGGTGTAATTTAAAAAACATTCGAAATGTATGAACAACCACTGTTTTCTAGGAGCTTTCAGTGGATATGTTTCGAGGGGACAGTCTTGACAACCGAGTTATTCCAGGAACATTTTATGAGTCAACGGAAAACGGAGCAGCGTACCACCCTAATGGCGTTCTCAACTTGGGGAGCGATGAAAACGAGACGGAAGGTGATGAAGTAACGAATATTTGAGAATACAACATGATCCCGCATATCAAACAGAACTTAAGTTATAAACAGAAATAATACACGATTTCCTAGTTGTCAATACACAGTTTCCTTGTAAAATATATTCTAAGTCCTATCTTTGGCCGAAAATCGCTTTGTAATCGTTGGATTTTATTCGTGTGTTTCGTTATACTGAGTGTTTTCATATGCCTAACTGTCGATATCTGATCGACGATGAAGGGGTGAAAATTCCGTAATTTTCCAACGTACCGGTATGAAGCACAATATACAATGGACTTTGAATACTTTTTAAACGTGGATGTCTACATGTGTCGCTCATTATTGACCGAGATATTTCACAGAAATGGTGAACTTTAGAATTGGGTTTACTACATGACTAGAGTTTATGGTGCATGTACTTTCATATCGAGTGCAAAGTTGACCTTTTCCGAATTCTGCGCGATGTTTACGGAACAATAGATGTAAGTCGAGGCCGGAGTGGATAAAACAGAGTAAACGTCTTTAAATGTCTTGGGCCTCGGCTTGGATCCATTCTTTTCAATGCTGCAAAAGTCTGTTTCTACTCGAAACTGGATATAAAGAAATCTTCTGAGATACAGCAAAGGCGCAGAAGTAATGTTATTTGAAACCGGTAAAGCATACCTGATGCAAAACGTTTGTGAGAAGTATCACGTGTTGACTGAAACTATACACCTGTATTCACCAAAATAAACTGTCTAGACTTTTTTAATTGTTATTCATTGTAGTTACAAATTTACAATTGATTACCAATACTACGTGGCATTTTTGTTAAACCATACTAATACGTTTAGCCAATCAATAGTTTTTATCTTGTATAATTTAATCGAGATTAGGAAGTTGTAGTCAATAAGATATATTTAAAATAAAAGCTTTTTTTCTCTCTTAAGTGGTTTAAGTCTGCGGTCGATCCGTGTACCTTGATGGCTAAGACGACCATATTATCCTGGTTACAATGATGTTAATGGTAATTTGGTAATGAGGATCGTAATGATGATTACAATATTGATAATGGTGATGGTAAAGATGGTCATAAGGTTAATTACAATCATAATCATGACGTTGTTGGTGGCGATGATGGTACTAGTGATCATGGTCCTTATCACGAAGATACTAAAAATAATGGTGATTGTAGTGGTGATCTTGATATATGGTCATGTGATCATAATCTTAATGGTCATGACAGTGGTGAAAGAGATAATGAAGACAGTGATGAAGACGATTATGATGGGAAGTAAAGCCACGATGATCATTACTTTTATGATAATGATTGTGATGATCATTAAAAACTGATGATCATGACTTTCATGATGATGATGATGATAATGGTCATTACCCTGATAATAATTATGAACACATTGGTGAAGATGATATGATTATGGTGATCATTAAAAGGAAGATGACCCTGATGGTGAAGGTGATGGTGATGGTGAGGACGATGTTGATGATAACCAAACGTGATAGTAACAGCGGAGGTGGTGACTGTGATCGCGATGGCGAAACATGAGGTTGAAGATGGCCATCGCAATAAAGTTTGTATAAGAATCCCAGTCATGATGCTGATATTGAAGGTAATGTTTACCATGGTAATAACAGTTCAACCATACTGGTGAGAATGATCATAATCGTTATGCCATTTCACTCTTTCACTTCTCGGCGCGTCCACATAACGAGTAAAATCGTTCTGCGTTAACTAAAATATAACTGGAGAGTACATCCAGGGTAGTGCAAGAGTTAAGAAGATAGTCCTTAGTCTTTAACCTGTTCATAGTAGACGTCTCAACCATATGAGTAAATTCATCTGCCTTTAGTCAGAATAAAATGTTATAGAGTACATCCAGGGTAGTGCAAGAGTTAAGAAGATAG
>JBAHVQ010000413.1:890345-905435 GCA_036872915.1 Nanipora kamurai | reverse complement strand
GTACATCCAGGGTAGTGCAAGAGTTAAGAAGATAGTCCTTAGTCTTTAACCTGTTCATAGTAGACGTCTCAACCATACGAGTAAAATCATCTGCCTTTAGTCAGAATAAAATGTTATAGAGTACATCCGCAGCAGGGAATGTATGAAGACGACATTGCTTACCCCAGTGTTGTTTGATTACCAGTGGAATGGTTAACTCATCTTGTGTGCAGATCAATTATTGAGAAAAACAACTCGTAGAGCCGTTTATACACAAAAATAGGCCTCGTATAGATGGTAAGTAATGACTTGTAGTTGATATAATAACACTGCTATAAATTGTTCCTTGGCGAAGTTATTCACGACTAAAATGACCCACTTTAAATTTAGTTGCGAAATTCCTGGCATAAACGTACCGTTAAAGCCTTATAAAATAAGCCTTTTTTTTCCTTAAAAAACAGCTCTACGATTTTTACTATTTACGATGCTTTGGTGAGGGGTGAAAGATCACTTTCGCCTTGTCAGCATGAGAAGTATTATATGCATAGACTGCTTCCGAAAGTATGTCGTCCCCAAAACGTCAGGGAATTTTGAAAACAAAAAACGCAGGATACTCCTGATATTGTACCAAAAACCAGACAAAACATTGTGGTATATTTTTAATCGAGATACTTCAGATTCCTGATAGTTACAATGGTAATTCCACACACATGCATCAATTGCAATAAACAAGATAAAAAAAATTGCGACACATACGACAGTGCATATTTTTTTAACGTCCAATAGTTACGTAGTATGACATATCTTGAATTGGGATTCAGGTTACAACTATTTCGATAGACTCATTCTTGTGCATTTTCATGCGTACTTCATTTATTTCCATGAAACGGCGTGCTCATTCTCAAGAAAATTCACCACGCGATCGGTCTTAAAACTGTTGAAGCGCGGGCACATGAACTAATTTTGCCGGTGGAATGTACTAGTATCCCCAAAAGGGCAGAAATTCAATGAGTGTACGTTTGTGAACGGCTGTTGAATGGTGAGAAGTATTATGTCTGATACTCAAAACGGTTTCTCTTAAGTAATGACAATTCGTTATCGTACACCATTATCTCGTTCATCAGACCTTGCGACAGCTTCAAGTGCAAATGATTGTGTTGTCTTTATCTCAGCGGTAGGGCCCTCGTTCCGGTCATCTCAGGAACGTTTGGAGGTTTAACAAAGTGTTCGGACCACAACCTGAGAAAATGAAATGACCGAAATGGTTCGAAGAAATTCGGGTTCTCCATCACTGACGTCACACAATTTGACTTAGATGCGTCATGTTTTTCAACAGGCTCACGAAGTTAAAATATTGTTTGCAGGAGGTAAAAAGCGAAAACAGTCTGAGAAACAGATTAGTAATCAGCAGATTTATTGTGTCTCCAGTAAGATGAACGCAAGTGGTATGTCTGTCCGCAATCAGAAACATACGTTCGATGTTATGGAAATGAAATCTTGCACAGAAAAGCCTATGGCCAAACATGGTTCAGTGAAATCGGCGTAAACCATGATGGACGCTGGTCGGAGAAGTTTAGACAACCAGGACCAAGTTCAGACCGTTTGTTCCAGCGTGAAATAAATGAGTCTGAATATCAAATGGCTGTGGCAGCCTGAATTATGATTTATGACCTCCGATTTCAGCTTTGATTGTCTAGGTTCATAAATTAGCTTGAGTTCTGCTCTAGATCAAACAAGCTATCAATGACGAAGTAATAATCTCTAGAAGTTCTTTTTCTGAAACACCTCTGTGCCATTCCGGTACCTCGGCGTGAAAACATGGAGGACTTCTTACTTAAGTTAAAATTTATTGTGAACCTGCTCTTTCCTTCTCATAACTCTTTCCTGGAAAGACATTTTGCTGTTAAGAGTAAAGGTCTTAGACTGTTATCAGTTACTGTGGCATTAACCGAACTAAAATGATAAACTTTCTGGAGGTCGAGATAAGTTACGTCAGATCGAGATCCTAAACGATCTCAGTTATCCGCAGTTTCTTGTCAATTCTAAAATAACGACAGCCTGACAATTGCCGTTTTCGCTTGCATAAGTCCCCAGGTATTGTACATTTTCCATGAGCCATTCTTTACTAATCTGAAACGCATCTCTTCTAAGTCACTTATTCTTATTTTTTATCATATATATGACCCTGTTCAGTTTAACGTTAAACTGAACAAACATAGTTCTGGGTTTTAAGAATCAAAATTGTCACAAAAACGCCGAAATTTTCGCGGAAATATTGTCTGTTGAACATGGACGACGTTGAGAATATTCTCAGGGAATGAACATTCGTTCCCTTCCATTTACCCAAAAAATTAAACTTTCAACACAGAATCGGCGTCTCAGCTTTGACCATATTTTTGTCGAGTTCTCTTTAGTTCAGTATTAGTTCGGTCTCCGTTTTTGCTTTAGTGCTGGCGCTGGTTATAGGAAGCCCAGATGGCTTATCCAGCGATTGAACAGTGCGACCAAAGTTTCAACGACAGAATGTCATAGACCGAATCACCATCTACCTACGCTCTAGAGCTATTCAGTGGATAATATTTAAGTTTGGTCATTCAAAGTTTGGATAGCCTTCTTCACTCGCCGGGATTTATCACCGGATAAGTGATTCGGACCTCGTACAACTTTCTTTAGACATGCGAAGCTTTATTCTGATCGAGAAACATAAAATATATAGGAATCATACAATCCATCTGAAAGAATGTAAAACAAAACAATGATAGCCAACGTTCGAAGTTTACAAATGTTTTGAGAAATACACTTGAATTTCAATTCTTACCTTTCGAAAATCTTAGATCTCCCACTAAGTACCCTCAACAAGGGGCAATTAAATTGGGAGAAGAGCCGATATTGGTCATATTACTGAATCACAACAACTAAAATGCGCTTTTCTTCCCCCCATGCTTATACAAAGGTTTGGCATTGGTCCACGTTAATTAATCCTAAAATATCCCAATCCAGCAGCCGTTCAACTTGGCTTATAAATATTCGGTCAACGTCAGCTTTAGTCGGAACTTCTATTTACTTAAGATGGATTACTGCATATTCAAGATTCTGCCGACCGAGTGATCAGATATCTTAGTCGAATTATTAGTTTTATGCATAAACTGGATTAAATTTATCCAACTTATCTCATCCGTAAAGCCAGTGGAGGAGCTTTACTACGATCAACAAGGCCGGTAAAATAAATCGTAAGCTGACAAATCAATTAGAATTAAATTTAGACGATTTAAAGCTGAATACGGTGAAACTCTTTCAAGATGTGCCATCCGCCGAAGTGTCAAATTAGTATCAGGAAAGGAAAACATGTTTGGCATTTTAAAGAGCACGCAGAGAGTTGATTATCACATTTGTGTTGTACCAATATATTACTAGATCTTTCTAGTAACCATCAGCTGTAATTATTCTCGCTAACCTTGAATTTCTTCGGAAAATTATTTAACGTATTTTAGGGACCAGTCATAAAGTATTTACCGGAGGGGGGTGGAGGATAAATGATACATTTTGGTAAATATTTCCGTACCCACCCAAAGCTGCCAGGAAAAAACTTAATACCCTCCTAGCAGTGTTTATCAATATGGTCATACCCCCCCTCACCTGCACATACTTTCTGTGAGTTACGATTTGTGAAGAATTTCAAAGTATCACTATTAATTGTTTCCCCCAGGAGAAATAGAAATTTTCATGCCCCTCCAAAAGTGCTGAATGTTTTTACATACCCACCTAAATATCCTCCACCCCCTCTAGTAAATACTTTATGACTGGTCCCTTAAGCTTCTTCAAAAAACTTTTTTTACTTATGAGTAAAAGCAATTAGGTCAAAGAAATTTGTCTTTCGAACAATTTGCATAAAAAAGCAAAGGAAGGCTTGTCGGAATAATACACATTTTCATAAATAAACTCAATCTTTAACTCCTCGACTTCGTTCTTTTGAATTTTTATTTAATTTACTGCGTTGTTCCGAGCTTTTGTGTTTTTTGATAGAATTGAGAGCAAGTTCTCAACGAAGACACGTTAACCTTGGCCCAGTTCCTTTCGCGTTTACGGTTTAGCGCATGTACAGCGGACGCTCCGGACAAGCTAGAACTGCACAATGCCTCAATGGTTTGATGTAGCACTAGAATCTCATTTCAGCTTGGGAGTTGTTTATTGAAACCTTGTCACTCTGGAAGAGGAATAGCAAAGGTACTTACATACTAATTTTACTATTCTCAACTCAGTATTTAGTATCTGTATTAGTGTACATAATTTTACAAATCTATAGTTTGATTCGTAATTTATGCTGCTTCACTTCAACGTTATTTTGCAGCCGTTATTTAAAACAAGCTTATGGTTTCCTGAAGAAATTTAATACGACATAAACCTCGTTTATCTAAGCCGTAGGAACAGTCATAAAAGCCCAGGAAAATCTGTGCTTTCGCAGAAAGATCAACTGACTCAATTACCTGCCCCAGGCCCTCGAACTTTATGCTAGGGGAACTCGCTCCGACTCCAAAATGCAAACAGCACTCGCTTGGACAATCGTTCCGGAGGGTCTGTAGTTTTCAATTGTTCGCACTCGAGGAAAATGGGAAACAAAAAATTGTTACTTTATTTCAGAAAAGAAAATGGTTACAATAAGCACAATTTCAGAAACTGGTCATATATATATAGTTTCGACTATTTTTACCAACGATGTATTTTTAACCTATTCCCGTGTATACCTTTTTAAAAATAACTATTTCAGAAATGACGAGGGCCTTTCGAAGTAGCTGCCATTACTTTATAACTCTCGGATTCTCTTCAATGGAATACTTTTAATTACAGAATGTTATACTTCCGTAATTTAACGGTAAAAACTGCTGGTTACTTGCTCTCAGCTAGAAACCTTGGTTGGCAATCGAGGAATATTAGGCATTTGCATAGGATTATACGAAATGGAGACTATATTGGACGAAAATTTATTTTAACTGAATACAGGTTAACAACCCAGCTGTAAGTCGGCCCAGACTGCACTCGACCATCGTAACGTTTTTACTGACAATGCATTGTCCCGCACCCAACTTCACTAAACTCGACGAAAGGAACTTTGCCAGAATCGACAACGTGATACCGTTGGAATAAAACGCCATAGATCACTTCCCTTGCTGTCTCTTCTACTTGTGCATGAGATTGAGCTACTGTCACTTTACGCAACCGTTCGTCACAACATCTGAGTGATAACTAATGAGCAAAAGTTCTCAGCTAGAGTTATATTTTCATTTTAAAGATGTTGTATGAAGGCGACAAAACGCTACGGTTACTCTGGAAGGTTATGTTTTAAATTCGCTATCTCGTTATTTCGTCACCAGGAACATTCTTTTCACGGTGTCAATATTTATTTTACGTTTGGAATTAAAAAAGAGTTGGCAATATTCGGTAAAGCCTTGCTAACAATGACAGTGGAAGTCTTCGTACATGTGGAACAGATGCTTATGGCAGACTCAGTCCTTTCTGGCTACGAAAGGGTGCGCAGCTCTCCATACGAACGGTAGGAGTAGAATTCCAATCAGACCCTTGGTTATGTTCGTTTAGCAGCACTGCTGGGAAGATCTCCTTCCTCCGCAACTCTTCCAAACAACGGTAGAGAAGACGCGGTTGAAAAAAAAACCGACAAAAAGGTTACTGCTTAGGGAAATTCTCCACGGGAACAGAATCACGCTGACGCAACGCTGTTTAACAACTTTGTAGTCATCTCTGGTTGTACAGTGAATAACAGCATGGTCACTGAGGGTCTTCGACATCTACGAGAATGCACTGCATGTGTTACAGAAATTTATTGATTTCCGTACCCGTATTCTCGGGTCATTGCAGCAACATCTAGCTGACATCCCAGCATGACTGTGATGGTATAATGCGTAGAGCGTCACTGCGGTGTCGCTCGGTTTTAATAGCGTTATTTCCAAATCTTCTGTTTTGACTCGATTCACAGGTTTTAATATCTTGTTCGGCATACCCATTCCCCATCGTAATTCAAATCTGTTTTTCCTTATTTGACGTTCGTCGACGATGACGTCGGGATTTAACGAGTGTTATCGAGTAATCCACTTCATATTTCGTCATGGCTGTTTGATCCAGGGCTAATCTTTGTTTATCCTTTTTCTTGTGTGTGCGTCGGCGAACGAATGTATTTTAAGCTTAAGAGGAGCTATTTTTGCTCCCTTGTGGTCACAAGCGCGTCAGTAATACACACGGAACGTTTCTGGCAATCGTACAGAAAAGTTTGGTGGTCACACAGTCAATGATGATGTTTCAGGGTGATGTACCCTACGACGTCTGTTGAATGAGAAATTCAGTATAAATCGAAACGAAAAACTCTAGTCTGTCGGTGGTCTTGGCCTGTCTCCTGACCTATATAATGATTATGCCAGTGTACTTCAAATACTTGAGCGATTACTTAAACAATAAATTTTATATAAGCTTCAAATGACGCCCAGCCTTCTAGTTCCTTTCGATGTCATGCGAAGAAAAGAACTAAATGGACTAATTTTCCTAATCCGTTGCCATCTAGGGCTTTGATAAAGGGCTACATTTCACGACCAGACTGCTGACAGAAGAGAAACAAAAGGCTTCGGTATTATTCATTTGCCCCATCAAGATAACTTTTCTTTTACGCAGGCTGAATATAATGCTCCAGTTTAATTCAACATACGGTAATTGAAAATGAACATATACAAACAGAAGGCCTGTTGGAGAAGGAAATTAGGAAACGCTTGAGCGGTATATATCACCGCCCAGCGAAATATCCGGACTGTTATGTATTGAATTAGTCTGAACTTGGTGGTAATCACGATGTGTCATACTTCTGACAAGATCTTTTGACTGAGAATGAAGGTGTGTTGAAAATTGATTAAGGCGCCATACAGCCGCGCAGTGTACTCTCGTTCAAAACCCCTCACAGCTGTTTTTACACAACTAATCCGAGCTGGACGACTTTTCTTGTTGAAGCGTGCATCACAAGTTAAGATGTAGACAGAAAGAGTGCCGTTTGAGCCAAAATTTAAGTTTAAGTAGAAGTAGTTGAAGGAAATGTGAATCGCGTCGCCTGAAAATTAATCGAAAATATCAGATCGAGAAGAAAAGCAATGGCTTTTTAAACGAAAAACGTTTATCGAAGTAAACCACGATGGACAGACGAGAGAGCAGACGAGAAGAGTGCTCGAAAACTCTTGACAAAAACTTTTAGGCTTTTTCTTGTCTCTTTGAAGCACGAGGTAACCTTGCCTCGTGCATTTCCGACCTATGGGGGAAGAAGGTTTCTCAGGAGAAACGTTTTCGCGACAAAAACATCCTGCACGCCACACGCAACCGAAAAGTGATAAAATATTCACAGACGGTATTGACATGAATCGTGGTTTAGCGCTCAACGCGATAATTCCAAGCTGACAAACAGCGCTACGATAACGCCATCAATTTACCATTCATGGTGCATTTCAAAGGCGCCGCTCGTCCATCACTCTTTCTCTGTTTACACAAAATGTCGTGTCAGCCGAGATGCGATCAAACCCCATCATCTTTCTTTGAACCTAAACAATTATAGATCGGAGATGCCGCACGCCGACACGATGTGGGTTCCACTCAAGACTGTCAACACTTTAATTACTTGATAAATGACCTGCTGCCTGGTGATAAAACAGAAGAGTTCCAACGGGGCAGTTATTGGCCCTGCGATGAGCGGTCATTGGCTGCACCGTAATCACCCGTCAATCACTCGGCTGGGCTTATTAAAAACAAACACACGCTATTGTTTCTAATTGTTTCAACCTTTCAACGTTAATCTATAATTGTTTTCAACAACTTGTCAAACGCTAATGGTATATGTATGAGTGATGTGCGCGACGCAGACAAGAGTTATCCTCCTCACGGTGGACGCACGAGAACAACGAACGTTTTCCGTGTCAGGAACATTTCCTTGTCAAACCACTCGAGAAGATGAATAGCTACCTGCTAAGCATTATATTCTTGGCATTGGATCCTAAGCAAGAACCCTCTAGAATTCGGTGGAAGGTGGCATGAGTAGGTTTCTTCTTTTTCAAAATAAAGTATTATATTGTTTTCCCCCGAATTTATTTAAATCGACAAAAGGGGGACGAATCAAAACACAGGAAGATGAAAAGCTTATCTAATCTCTGTGCAAAACTTCAGACATTCGTCGCCAATATTCCTCGCCTTGCTTTTATCTAACCCAAATAGGAGTCTTAGGCTTTGTTTAGTGAGTTTACGAGTGCAAGCTCTAGCGGCAATCTTTAAGTACCTGGCAGGGAAAACAGATTCAGCCGTTTCGACACAACATTTAAACAGCTGCAGAGGACATAAGGACAAAAGATTGACACCTTAAGTTGTGAACGAACTTTGAAATAACAAATTGTCGTCCTCGCAAAACCAATTGTTTCAATGCGCTGGTCCTCTAAAACGAAAACAAAAACTGAAAAAAACCACAACAAACTTAGACCGGAATATCTGTGGCTAGAGAAAGGAAAACTGTGGAAGGGCCTTGGCGCCTCAGTGATCCTTATCAGCTCTGATAGCAACGTTATTAAATCGCAAACTAATTAAGCTGTCCTTGATAGATCCGCTTATGTTCATACCGTCGAAATGCTCCTTTAACAGACGTTGAACGACAAACGAGAAAGGATGGCTTCTGCTCGACCTTTATCAGTTACCTCCTTTCGAGGAAAGACCCTATGAAGAGTTCTTTTAGCCGAGATTGTCGTTGTTGGTATGAATGGAGGCTGAGGGATTTTTAATATAGCTTTCTTTGGCGTTTTATCATCTTTGACACAAATGTCGTGGCTGTCAACACGACCGCTTATCTTATTCATTTAGCGCAGTGGGCCTATGGTTTGATTGATAGTTCGATGAGATACCAGTGATGGATGTCATCTGATCAAAGGGGCCGCTAGCACTCACCCTGAATGAGCTGAGAATGCACTTGAGACGGTTTTGCGTGGGGGACAAGGACCTCACTCGATCACAGCTTCGTCGAGTCAGATTAATAATGAGGAACGTCTTCGGGAGTGCTGTGTTGAGAAATTATCTCCAGGACAAAAGTAGCTTTTCGCCCTCGACAAACTTCGAGCAATCAAGCTAAGAGTGCTTTGTTAGGTCAAGGTGTGCCTGAACCTTTTCTTAATACCCTCTTCAACACCTTGAGCGCAAACAAAGGGTGACAAAAATCCCTGACAAAGATTGGCAGGTTGATTGATTCTTTCGAACACACTGCCACGGCTGGCAAGCGGTCAGTTAATTACCTTCTCGGTGTTGATTGGTCGACGACACAGCCATCAATCACCCATTCATATCAGCAATTACATCAGCGCCCTCCCCGTCGAGTTGATTATCCAATAAAGAGATAAAATATCGACAAAGGCGAGATTTGATTGGAAGGCGGCAAAAACCTTCTAATCTCCTACAATTCATTTGTGAGTGAGTGTGGGGTGATCTTTGTCTTACGTCGGCTTGTTATTCTATCTTCAAACTGGAGTGATTGTATTTAATATTTCACAAGGCCTACCGCATTCAAAG
Source organism: Nanipora kamurai (assembly GCA_036872915.1). Taxonomy (NCBI): domain Eukaryota; kingdom Metazoa; phylum Cnidaria; class Anthozoa; order Scleralcyonacea; family Helioporidae; genus Nanipora; species Nanipora kamurai. The sequence goes on along the minus strand of JBAHVQ010000413.1, from coordinate 895,874 downwards.
AAGGCAGGAGCTGGTCATGCCCGGCATACAAACGACACAAATTCTAACAAAAGGTTCCAACGAGAGTGCTTTGTCTTCAACGAAACGTGTACCTTTACGGGCTCTGCAAATGCTGACTCAAAGCGTATCGCCTCTGACAAGGGACTACGTCCAGCCATTTCCTATCTCGGTAAATATCAACAATAATTCGGCAACGTTTTCCTGTTGAACGTTGTTGCTATCTTTCTCGCACAGGCCTTTTTGCCGTCTAACCGCGCCCTTGTTTATGACTTCTTCGACAGATAACCTTGAGAGTTTCTTGTCCAATTCCTCACTCGCTCAGTTATCGATGTTTTCTCCTTTCAAGCAGGAAAGTAACGAACAGAAGAAATCTCCCTTGGCACTTCTGGCCGCGACCTGTAGCAGTATAGGCAAGACGGAGGCAAAACAAGAATCTCGAGTCACTTCCAACGCCAGACAGTCACCAAAGAGCTCCTCGAACTCTTCGACTGTCGATTCTAGGAGTGTTATTAACAAGATAAGCACCGACGAAACCAAGTCCTCCTTCAAGCCATACAAACATGACGAGAAGGAATCGAACCATAACTCGAGTGGTGGAGAGAAGCCAGGTTTTCGTGCACCGAGCAAAGATCCCGTGCTGGCGGATTCTCTCAGTTACTCAAGTCACAGCAAAAGTCCCGAGTTTCGTAAAGGTCATGTGAGCAGTTTCATGCCATTTCAATACCCGTACTTAACCGACTCAGCAAGTGCTCATTGCTTTTATCAGACACAGAGCCGTATGTGCGGTATGTACATAGATGTGGCAAATCAGGCGAGCGGACATCACTCTTGTTTGAAAAGTGATTGCTCTGGGAATTGTGGTTCAGTTTTAGTACCTCCGACATCTCTAGCTCCAACGGCACCTTCAACGCCCTCGATACGTTCAATATTTCCGTCACCGCCTGTCTCAGCGCCCTCGACGGTGAAATCGCACGGTTTACCGACCTCAACTAGCAGATCCAATCCACTTTATTCGAGATGTAATTGTGGGTATTGCAACCAAGCAACGCCGAGCCAAGATGGAAACTTGAAAGGGTTACAATACCCAACTTTACCTCACTATCATAGAGACTACTTTCAAGCCAATACAAACTGTCAAGATCCTTACTGTACCAACTGCAAATCGCAAATCTTACCCCCAGGGACACCAGGAAGCAGTCCCCGTGGATGTGGACCGCACTGTTATCATCATTACTACGAAAACGCTTCGGCTTTACCAGGCTCTCTAGCTACCTTAACTCCGACGATGTCGCATTTGTACAGTTTCACGCAGCGTCAACAGGCCGACCAAGCGAACCCGTTTGTTTGCAACTGGATGCAAGACTCGAAAAATTGTGGCAAGAACTTTACGACCTCCGACGAACTCTTACAGCACTTGCGAACGCACACGAGCACAGCCAACACAGCTGCATTGCATACGCAGTGTAATATCCCCGGCTGTCCGTGTAACCTCAAATCTCTCTCTGGCCCTGCAAGGCTCCACTCAACTCGCTACCATCCCTATTTCTTTCCTGGTGCAAGTGCTCGGCATTCGCCGACTTTTCACTCCGCTATCACACCTTATCCTGGTCCTCATGGCCTTTCACACGGTTCACCCTACAAGCCTTACTGAGGAGATGAATCAAGCAATTGACAGTGGATCCTAAAAGAATGAACACTTCATTATCAGCTCTCCACGTTAGATTTAGCCGCGAGCAAGGAATAATAATTTGGCAACACTCTTAACGTACGTGTTTACATTTTAAATACAGCTAAGCTTGTATGAATTCTCTCCCGAATTTAGACTGTAAGACATAACTGATCAAATTAACTGGGTTACGTTTGGTCCTCGAAGAACAAAATTCAATCAGAATTGAATTCTGTGTATACTGAATAGTACAAAAATTAGAAAATTCCGGAAAACCTTTTTTAAATAAACTGAAAGTTTAAAATGACGAGTCGTCTCTTGAGTTTTTATTTATTTTTTTTTTCGATTTTTTCCCCGCTTTTTGCTTTTTTAATGAACAGTAAGAATAATCACTTCTGTACCCGCGATATTGGAGTATAAATGTGGCATACGGTGGGTTATCAGCTTATCTCAGTAACCCGGCAAGACTGTGTGTCTTCTAAACTTATCGACAAGAATCTTCGATAATGGAGCAAAGAAAGCGATATGAGACTGTTCTGTTTCAAATCATCATTCCTCACAAGCTGTTTTTTACATCACAACTCTTGTGTGAAAAATTGTTCGTAACTCCGTCATTCATCACCGTGTGACACCTCTTGGTAATTTCCCGATCACACATCAATAAATGTCAAGAGAATAAATTTTCATTTTCTCTTCCCCTTCAACCGTGGATGACCGTGAGCTATGTTTTAGCGATAGTATGTGAAACTTTTGCAATAAACACAACGTGTTTACTGAGATGCGTTAGTACTGATGGTTTGTTTTGAATGCCAGCTTGCGACTGATGTGGACCTAAAAACTTGCAAATGACGAAAAGCTGAAATGTAATCAAACTTCAGTTGAGTCGTCGATCAGTGCAGCAGTGTGAGCTAGCTGACCTATTATTAAAGAATAAAGTGATTTTCAAGGCGGCTTCTTTCTCATGCCACTGCTGTCACTCACCGGTTGCTTTTCATATTCACTTGTCGAAATGTTACCACTTTTCATTGTTAACTCTGCAAACATAAGAAAATATCAGTCGATGAATTGTAATTAGTCTTGACGAGTTTAACATGCATTTGACATGTCTACCGTTTAAGAACACAAGCAGTTTCTTAATTCGTGTTTTCGTTTTAACTTTCGTCAAGAAGAATAAGCATTTGTCGTAAAGGACCTCCTCCCCTTGAAAAGTGACTGGTAAGTCAATTAAACTGCAGCACAAGGGATAAGTTTTTAATTTTTCCTCTCTTATTTTTTTTTCTTTTTTTTTCGAAGAGACAACCACAGCAACAGCTGAACAACTAAACGACGTTGGCCTTTCGGGCAACAGTATCCACGGTCCATCACAACATGAAAGCTAGACCGCCTGCCATCCGAAGAAATAAACATAATCTTTTGTTTACAAAAGCTGCTTGATAAGATGGGAAAACTCTTTTGGCTTGTCGCTGCGAGGAAATTAGGGCGTCTAAAGCCCTATCTGTCGCATAGGCACGACAAGTTTTGATTCTCTAACATGCTGTTATGTTTTTGCTTTTCTTAAGCAAGCTAAAGTCTGCGAACTATTTATAATAGACGTGGCACAACACGCTTGGATGTGATCGACAACAGGTGGAAAGAACTTGACAGGTTAAAAGTGTAGAAAAATACGTGTATCTTGGACTATTTCTGTCCGTGTTATCTAGTCGCATCGCCCTGTTAACGAAGGTTTAGTGCTTTCGAAACTATCGCAGCAGGAACAAAATCTACAACATCTAAGACGCCATGTGGAGCTGTTCTTAAAAGTTACTGTTATTCTTTTCAGTCTTGCCCTCATATTAAACTGACTCGCTTTGAGTGACAGCTCAAGCTGTTTTGGCTTACTGTGTTGAAAATCATTAGGAAACATTAAAATAATCGAAATTGCAGAAGGAGCTGGACCGCGGTTCGAATTATTAACTTCGAGAACCCTTTTCGAGTTAATCGCTGTCGATATTGGCTTAGTAATGGCAAGCGAAGTATTATAGACATAATGATGGAAAAATACTTCAGTAGGTTAAAATGAAATCGCATTTCCCCCTTTATTAATACCACAAAAGCAGCTTATCTGGGCTAATATATCCGAGATAAGCAACCCCCTGGCTAGAATTTTAAAATACTCCAATACAAATAGTTTAAATTGAGCAGAAAAGAGCGCTTTTTGTTGAATGAGACGGACCTGAAGAATCAACTTCACGGTCCCCTAATTCGTTCTTTCAGGCATTCGGAAAAATTCGACTTAAGCAAACTCTCGACGCAAACACTTTAGCTTTGTAATACCAGAGACACCGCTTTTATTATAGCACCTGATCTTGCAGGCGATTTACACCTCGACATTGTAATTCTGTTCGTTGTGAAGGCTTAGTCTTATTGTTGTTTTGTTTTTTTTGTACTTGCGTTTACGTAAGGATACACAATACTCGTAAACAAATTAGATTATGGGTCCTGGGCCTTTGTACCTAAAATTACACACAAAATGTTGCTCTGAAAGTGGTAGTTAGCCATTAGCATATAACGTCGCAGTTACTCTTGACGTTGATGTCCCACTCGGCATCGGTCAAGAATTCTCGACAGGTAGCTACTTTAGCGGTTCTTGCAGGGGGGGCCAGATATTCCAGTTATGACGTGTTAATGTGGGGATCAGTGAATTTACTATAGATCGGTGGAGGAGAGCTACTTGACGTCGTTCCCAAAGCTAATAGCCTCTGAAAAAGTTACTCTTTAGAAACTGGAGATAAGACTGTTGCCTTTTCTAGATGTTTCTACGTAATGTGTTGAATTGACGCAGTCGCTCAGGCGTCTTTATCGATGCATTAATGTACTGCCAAAGCTTGTTCGAACAGCATGGAATCACGAAACGTTGCAGGTTTATCTGATATGAAGGTCGTTTATCATGAGCATTCTCCAGCCCGCTTATCGCCCATTCTCCGTGCTTCGATATTGACTACTTGAAATGCCAGCGGATGGTGATATTTACCAGACGGAACTGATTTGATCGCCATGACACCCGGAAGATTGAAATCTTTGACACCTGAATCCATCAAATGTCTTTTTGATTTTGCTGTCGGGGTCAGGTCACGTCTGGATTGACAGCCATCAACAACACTTTAGCAGGAAATACGTTGTACCAAGTTGTGTGCGATATCAGAGTGATGGTAATTGAGCTAGTGGCTGTATTAAGGTGGCTTGTTAGGGTAATTTTAATCGGGACTGGTAACTAAATATCGCCCAGTAAGCAGCTTTATCCTCCCCAGGATCTAGTAAAGACCTCCTTAAAGTTACGTCCTCCGAACGTAACAGTCCCCCGAAAAGTAGTCGTTTGAAACATAGGTAGACTGTTTGTTTAATTGTGTTACACTGTGTTACATTTAGACGTGTTATATTGTCTGTTTTAAACTTTGTAAAACTTTTATTATGGCGAGATTGAAATACGTAAAGGTAGGTTATTATGAACATGCCAGTACTAGCTCCAATCACGCCAGGACAGTGAAGACGAAAAAAGAGTCCAAGGCGTAAAAGGAGACAGTAGACCACATACCTTATAGACTAGCAGAAGTACATACCGATCGTTATTAAAAACAATCACCTTAACTCTTTACCGGGCACTGTTGCCAAGTGGCAACATATTGATTTTACTCTGACTAAAGCCAGACACTGTTACTCTGGCTAATGCCAAACGATTTTACATTGGCTAACGCCAGACAATTTTACATTGGCTAACGCCAGACAATTTTACATTGGCTAACACCAGAAAATTTTACATTGGCTAACGCCAGACAATTTTACATTGGCTAACGCCAGACAATTTTACATTGGCTAACGCCAGACAA
>JBAHVQ010000413.1:868400-879325 GCA_036872915.1 Nanipora kamurai | reverse complement strand
ATGATTAACAAAGGTACAACTTTGGTATTTGGTATTGGTTGCAGTTTGGTTGAGGTAATAATAATAATAATAATAATTATAATAATAATCATAATATCATGTTTATACAGGTTAAGAACTTGTTCAGCAAAAAATGTACTGTTATCAATCAGGGACCTGTAAAATACCTAATAAATGCTAAAAGTGAAACTACTATAAATAAAAATGATTAAACTATTCAGTCAAAAATGACTGCTTACTATAATAGTCATCCTGAGTACATGTATTGTCAACAGAAACTATGATCTAAGGAGATTTCACTAACTGCTGTATTAGTGTTGCTTATGCATGTTGATTTACTTGCTATTTTATTTACTTATTTTAAGGCAAACCAAAATCTTATTAGACAACTTTTGCCTGAGAACAGTTTTGAGGAGCTGATTAACACTCTGAAGACATTTTTGGGGTTTATGAAATTGACTGTAAGTGATTATTACAGTACAGTTTGTTGGTTTTGAGGCATGTCAGATTGTCAGGCTTACTGCTTTAACCTGTTTAAACCACATGGTTGATCTTCCACCAATTGCCAGATGACTTTAGTTACACTTAAGAGAGTTCTTGAGTGAGTAAAGTTTTAAAACTATTGTACACACTTGCTTTTACACAGTTTTTTTTCCATTTTTTAACCTTCACTCAGTACCATTTAACTTTAATCTCCTTAACATATTTTCCATTTTCTGTAGAGTGGTACAACTGGCCAAGCTATTGAAAGAATCATTGATGTATTAAAGGCATGCTGAGTGTTGCTGGTGTCTTCAGTCGGCTGTAATGTCAAAATATCACAGAAATGAATGGAAAGACAAATTCTTAACTTTTTAATGCATGCAATCATGGTTCTTAGATAGGATGTGGGATATTTTATCTCAACTTGCCTTGATTCAATTAAATTATGGTGACCATCTTTATCAAAGGTATATGTATTGCTGTATGACAGGTTCTAGCTATATCTTTTAGAATAAAAGGTTAGTTTAGTTGCTTGAACTTCATAAATTATTGTGTACATTTTTAAATGATGTAAAATAATGTACAGTAACATATTTTCTCAAAGGATTGTGCTAATTATTAAAATGTATAATAAAAAGTAATTACCAGCAAGTGAAGTACCACACTCAATATTAAAATGATAAAAAGTGCAATGCTGCATGGCCACAAGTAAATCTAGAAAAAAAGTAAAATTTCCAGAGAAATCTTTTCCTCATTACTTTTCTCAAAGGGCCTTCAGCACCTTTCTCCTTGAGGATTAAAATTATCTGGGCATAGGCTGATTACTATACACCATAAAATAAAAGTCACTTTGATGCCTCTGCAAGAGAGTTAACTGTGCAGTCACAATCCTTAAAGGTTTTCCCCAACAGGTACTGTATCTATCTAGCCAACATTTTCCTGAACTACCCTTAAATTCTTTTAATCCCAGGAACATTTTTCATGATTTTTTTTCTGCCTGCCACCTGATGAATTTTCTGATCTTTACCAAGGGTACTATTGTCTCAGGGTGACCATGACAACTATATGGTATGTCTAATATTGCTTTTACAAACCTTACAAAGCTTTGACTTTGCTAAGAACTACACTCAAAATGTGTAAAAATATATAATTCATAAAATTTTTTCCCATACACATTTAACCCATTGAAGAGAAAGAGTGTTTTAATTTTAGTGTTTCACACTGTGTAAGGCCAGACAAAATAAGGTTACTACTTAGAAAATGGAATGATTGTAGTTCGGTAGATAGACTATAAAGGTGAAGTGCAGTTAATTGAACCCCTAAATTAATTAAGTGACCATGAGCTCTGATGAACCTAACCTGAACCATAATCTGGTCAGCAGTTTGTGTGCTCTGCTAAACTGCACTCCAGCCAGTTATAAGGGTAAATACATGCTCTGAGCAAACCATATTTAATCACAAGCATTCTGCTATCAGCAGTGGTACTGTTAGTCTGGCTACAATGATGGCGAATGTATTGAATTATATTGACACCAATGAAAGACCATTGGTATTGGGGAAGTGACTGAAACTTTAACTGCCTTAACAGTGTTTGTCATTAGATTAGGTAACAGACCACCTCTGAGGCCATTGAAATGACAGTCACTTCCACCAACACTTACTGTACAGTCAGAGTCTTTCTGTGCTAACCTGGACAATCAGCTTCCACAAATTTATCATTTTGCAGATGTGATGATTTAGAATAAGTTAATGCTGACAGTTAAATCTGTATAAATGTTCCAAACATGTTCTATATTGCTATACCCGATGATATTGCGATCGGGCAATCAATCCGCATGTATCTATAACTGACAAAAAAGTTTGCATTGATTATCTACAGCAGACATCTTCATTTCATCGTTCATGGTACAGTTTTGATGACCTAGGAAGAAAAGAAAATTCACCTTGGCCTCCTGTACTCAGCGAACGGAAGAGAATGAATTCATCCCTTCATACCAAGATATTTGATTACTAATTGCAGGATAACAAGGTTTATCGACGAGTTCCACCTCCACCATAATTGATCACAAAATAAATCAATCCAATCAACAGCACACCACGGAACCCAAAGAAAACAATACCCAAAACAATACCAACAAGAACCACTGGCTCAAAAACACGGTCTGCCAAAGTAAGTCGAGGAATACCTAACTGCAGCAGGCGATTGTTCGCGTCGTCAAACATCGAATTAGCGGAGCCGCCATGTTGCGCATTTGGGTCGATTCTTGGTTCTGACCGCGAAGTCCGGTTTCGAGGAGAGCTTTGTCTTTCTGCAGTTTCACTTCGAGTTGGGTTATTCTTACGTTGCCGGTAAGCTTGAGCCCTTGGGTCGTTGTCTGGAACAATTTCTCCGTTTATGATAGTAACCATCGCTTCCTCTCATGTATTCGAGTTCGATGGCGTACAGCAGTACGTGGTGTAAATTACAACAACAATAACCCCACAAAGTTACTGGACGGACGTCAGTGTGGCACAGGGACATGTAAGGAATACAGGATCACGTCTGATTTATGGAGGTTGTAATTACAACAGCGGCCGCTGGAGACAGGAATCGCAGACCTGCGATTGGATTAGGTTTAGGGATTGGGATGGGGTTATTGTTCAGGGCCCGCTTCGATTGCTGTCTCCAGTTAGAAGTATTACAACGACCGTCCATACAAAATTACGAAGTTAAACGAGAACGTTTTCTATTTATTTATTTATATTTTGAAACGATAACTTATCAACCTATATATCTAATAAGGTTTAACAAACAATGTTTTGGAGGTTTAAAATAAAAAGATTGCTTTCCATAAAGCTGTGCGTTCATAACGGAATCTAAAAATGAAATCGTATTTCTTAAAATCTAACAATATAATCGAGACTTCCCAAATATGGAAATTTAGGTGCAATAGACTATGTAAACATAAAATATAAACATACGAAGATAACGCGTTTAAAAGAGCGCCAAAAGGCAGTCTTCTTTTCGAAAAAATAAAAATTGTGCATTGTCGGAGCACGCGTGGTAAACCAACCATACTATTAAGTAAAAAATTTCCAAAATTATTACCACGAATCCGCGATACCATCAAAGACGGTTTCTGGAGGTGTGGCACATCAATAGTGCCCACCTGCATTAAATCGCTACTACAGTGGCCTATTACTATACAGGCATCGGTATATCGAAGATACTGGCGTTGAATCCTATGTCGGTTTGGCGGTTTAAGTATTTCAGTCATACCGAAACACCGAAATTATCGATGTGCCGACTGAAACACCCAGTTTGGGGACACAAATTGTCTACAGTGGACGTTTTGTGTTGAAAACAATGTCAGTTTTTGCAGAGCTAAATTTTTGAGATATGTTTTTTGTAAAATTGTTCGCGTAAAATGATAAACACATAATAACACAATTTGGGTCAAAGCATAAGGTTTTGAACTAATTTCGGTTATTTTAGAGCAAAATTTCGGTAAATGTAAAAGGATAAAAATTTCACCAGAACGCGAAGCGGTTAGCTCACAGACTTTGACGATTTTTTGACCACTTTAAAGCTTACGAAAATGAGCACAAAATATAAAACTCTTTCAAAAGAATATCCTTTCGTGACTTTTGCAATCATTTTAAGCTTAAAATTTTGTAAATTCTCGAGGTCGAAAAACCTCCCCGCACACCAAAGGGTCAAACGATCAAGGTCGCTAGGTTCAAGTTTCATCAGTGAACGATGGGAATCGACTGACGTATTCCTCTTACAAACAAAATTCCTCGATGTTGATGACATAGCGCGCTGCTGGATAGTATCCGGTAGGCGCAAAAACTACAGACCGCCGGGTAGTTGGTGAATGGAAATAATCAAGCATTGAACTAATCATAATTGCCAAATGAAGTCAAAATAAACCGGTGAGCTCTTTCGGCTTCACTAGAGGGGAAAAAGGTTTTCCGCTAATTACCCCTGAAACTTCACTGATTTGTAAGTTGATTATTTTTAATTATAGATTGTTTGCACATGACGTCATGGCGGCCACCTTGGTTGAACTTAGTCTCGTATACAGATTCCACCCGAGGGTTGAACTTCAACAAAAAATCTTATAGCGATACTCACCTTTCCACTGATAATAGATTTCTGATTGGCAAATTAATAACAATAGGTGATGTCATCATGAGTATCGCCATTAACTTCTGTTGTATGTGGAACCAAGATGGCCGCCGTATTAACGTCTTCTGAATCTCATGGGATTGATTGCAAACCGTCTGTATACAGGGTACCTCATCAATACTCCAATGACTACGTGTTATTGTAAACTTGAAAACAAAAAATTAGATTCAGAGAAATTGTTGGTGTAATAGTCTTCAATTATCTTTCTTTACTAACTGAAGGATGAGTACTCACCAATGTGTGGAGAGACCTAATTTCAACCTTGCTTCATTCCTTTTTCCAAACAACATTCATATCCTTACTTCTCTTAATTTCTGGTTTGTTTTTTCATCTTCAAAATTTCGGAAATTAGAAAATTTCGGATTTCTTCATTAATCTTAATTAATTTTGACTTATCATGAAAGACTTTCTTCGCGCAAATTTACCACCAGTCAACGTCTGAACACCAGCTTGGCAGCAGACAAACCACAAGGTAAACGCTACTGCAGCGGTTAGCTCGAAATCCCCAGTCTAAAAGAGCTGCTTCGATTCATAATGACTCTTCTCCATATTTTTATGGTAGTAGCACTCTCGGTAATGAGCTGTGCAAATGTAGTACAATCCAGCAGTTCTGGTAAGTGTTTATATGTGTTTCCAAAACTTTCAAAGATTTGACCAGTTAAAACTTGAGACGGCAAGTTTCTTCCAACCGAAAAAAAAACGATGGGCTTAAGGTGTGGATGGCAATATTTCAAGGTATATTTGTGCGTGGTACACACAGAAGTAATTTTTTCAACTTAAAATTCAAACGAATGGGCCAACGTTTTCCTGTGACTCTGCTACTGTTTTGTCAATAAGAACTGTCATGGTCCAACAGATGTCTCAGTGTTCCCTTGTGAACAAAGGTTGGGCTTAAATTTTACCGACTATGAAGACTATTCATAATTTTATCGTAAATTTCAGAAATTACGAGTCATTTACACGACTTTTTCGGCTTTTTAAGGAATACTTGACATTTACACACAGTAGCATGAAATGATATTTTTATTCGATGAAGGAAATTTTCGAATGTGTGAATGATATATTTTGAGACCCAACCGCGACTAGTTGCGAAAAATGCAAGTCTAGGGCCTTCGGCTGGGAATCAAACCGATGACCCAGCGAATCTAGTTGGGAGACTAAAGCTGACTAGCAAGGGCGCGTAGTAGGCTGAAACTGGCGCGCGCGCGCGGTTCTCTTCCTCCTTAGCTGAGGGGAATTTTTACTGAGTTGGCTAGTTTCCACTTATACAATCTTAGAAGTTCCTCTGACAGATCTCCTCACTCCGAGACCGCTAATGGAAGCTGTTAAACGCAGTTTTCATTACAGAGGAGCGGTTCTATGGAACAGTCTTCCAAATGTAAATAATGTTTCGTTATGATTTAATTAACAGTCAAAATAATATAATTAAACATAATTAAACATTTTAAAAGTATGTAAATTATTTTACACGCGGCTATTTGGTGGTGCATTTATAATGAAAGGATATCATGTTTTTAATGAGTTGTTGCAGTTATTGTTATTGTTGTTATTGTTATCATTGTTGTTGCTATGGTTGTTGTTGTTTGTAACACTTTCACGATTATTGCCTTACGGCGGTCATAATAAAAACTCCTGCTTTATCTCGAAATGAAGGTATTTTCCCCCCTGAAAGTCGTTAGATTTATTAAGCAATATCAGAGCAGTTCATCTCATCTTCATTCCTATTTTTCATCCCCCTTATCTTTCATTTTTATTCCTTTTTCGGGGCAGATTTAATTCCTCTTCCCACGTTGGATCAATTTCTTCAAGGAACTCCAGAATCCCTTGCAGGTCAATTCATATTTAACGACCAATGTTCGGCAATGGTCACCAATACTGACACCACCTACCTAATCACCTCTAGCCCTTCGGACTGCATGAACCTCGTGAATCTATTGACAATAATCGTCCCGAAAGATAAAGGAAACTTTGAAATGGAATCAGAAGACTTCATGAATCTCGACAACATCGTCATTAGATCGTTATCCTTCAACACAATGTCCAAGGAGGTGTCAATCGCAGCATTGTACGTAGGCTCAGTTCCTTTAGTTCGTGATGTGATCACCCTTTCTAATGTTTACATCGACATCACCTTCACTTCTACTCAATCTGACCAGTGGAAATTCTATATTTCTGCCACTCTCACAATTGGCACTGTCAACATAAATGCGAGGATTATTCGTAATGAAGACGGCTACTATATGAACGCTTCCTCCACAGATTCTCTAAGCGCAACCGAAATATCAAACCTGTTTCAGACAAGCAATTCTTTTCTGCCAACAAATGGTCTGGAAAGCAAACTTACCGAAGCCAATCTCGACTCGTTTGCTATTCAAAATCCTCGAATTAAAGCGGTATTTACCGAGGGTTATGGTTTTCTATTCGGCGGCCAAATTAGCATTCTCGACTGGGGACCGTACGATGTAAACTTGCTTATTAACGAACCTAACGATTCACCGACGGCCGTCACAATCGCCATCTTCATTCCCAGTTTTTCTCTCTCCAAGATGTTCAACGACTTGTTCGACATAGACATCACGTCTCTGCCGGTTTTTGGATCAGCAGAAGTACGAAATTTGGCGCTAACCATGTCAACCCAGGAGGTGGAAACACCTTTAATCCCCCTTGATATCGGCTACCAAAATATATTTGACCTTCCCTACCGCCAAGGCATCAAGGCATCCTTCGATATTATAATCCTTGATGTCACTGTCACTGTATCAGTTTTGATCACACCGACTGAATTACAACTCACTGTATCTCAATCCAGCGATCTCACTTTACGAAAAATAGTCAATGCATTTTTCTCTGACGAAACAAATTTAATCTCGGGTGACCCGCAAGTCGGTACCCTCAACGGATGGCCGAAATTTATAACGTTTGATCCTCTGGCAATAAGTCTGTCATACCTCGATATTGCGGCGACAAATGACAACGGTTGGAGCATGACGAGTTTTGATATTAGATTAGCGATGACCGAACCAATAGTACTATTTAATCAACTGATTACCATTTCTGAGTTGGCATTCGAAATGAGATGGAGAAGCAGCACGGATATGTCCGGTTTGGTTACTGGAAAGGTCGTGATCGGAACAAATGAAAATGCTTCACCGCAGGTAGACGTCGAGATCCCATTCCCTTTTGCCAACCAAGAAATCGCATTTACATTTACCGATTTCAGCATCCGGAACGTTGCAGCTGCGTTAGGATTCACCCTTCCAACCAACTTCTTTGAGTTACTCACGCAAATTCAGTTAGACCGAATCGTCCTCGCCTTCGACGAATCAAACTTGAACAAAATCAGCGTGGAAGCAAGCATGCCTCAACCTTTGCCCATTTATGGCAGTTTTAGCATTAGCCAGTTGAAGTTTGTTGTTGAAATTGATAACATGGCTGATACAAACGAGCGCGCTTGGGTAGTTACATTGAGTGGTCACATCCTCGTATCGTCTTGTGATATTTTAATCTCGACCACGATCGACAGCGATATGGTACAAGTCCGAAGTAAAGGGACAAACTGTGTTCTCTCGGTCCGCGAGCTTCTGACCCAGATTAGCGTTAACCCAGAAATTGTGCCATCCCAGATATCTGGAATTACTCTTTCAGAACCAGCTTTCTCGTTTACATACGACCGTCAGAGCGGCGCGAAGTCGATTGGGTTCGCCGTGACATCAAATTTGTTAGGAGTCAGCGACGCTGAAGTGGCGTTTGTAAACTCAGGCAGCCAAAGTGCAGTCGTGGCAGGATTTGCTGTTCAGTCGGCCTCAGACCTTCAAGAAATAAGCTTCCTTGGCCCTCTTGGGTTGACAGACCTAGCGGTGATCTACATTAGTGATAGTATCACTCTAGAACCGTACCAATGGCAAAAACCTGTCTTCCAGAGCTACGTACCAACCGATAGTCCAGCTCCCCAGGGTCTGAAAATCTTAGCCAGGTTTACTCCAAGCACAGATAACTTGATGGGAAAGCTATTGTCCGATGCCGGAAAAGCGTCGATCCAAGTTGAACTAACCTTGCCTGATCTCATATTCAGGCTCGACGTCTCCTTGGGAGACGGTCTGCCTCTGGGAGACTCAGGAGCAAAGTTCGTCTCAATGGCAGTGGTCATCAGCAAAAGTCTGGTTGGTCTGAGTTTGAGTTTTAAACTCCCAATCGACAACGGATATTTGATGTTTACGGGTGCATTGTCGGTATGTACTTCAGAGATGTTTTGGTAGTTTTTCTGAATAATTTATTAAAAATTTCAACTTTCGAGATTATTCTGCTGGTAGTTTTAGCATTGCGGCTGAAAAGGCCGATTTTGTCGGAAGTGTACCATTGATCACGTTTTGTTGTTTGTTATAGTTCACCATCAGTGGTTCGGTAAAGATTGAACTGCTAATGGAAGGAACTTGGAACGAGCCTTTCGGAATCCAAAACTTTGCCATCCATCGTCTGGGACTCGCTCTCGGTATTCAGCTAGCTACACTCGCACCATCCTTTGGGTTGACTGGTGCAATCACGATGACCCCACCAGGCCTCGCTCCCATTAACGCTAACGTTACGATCTGCATTGATACCGCCGCCCCACTTTCCTCCGTCGTAGAGATCCATTTCACAAGGCTCCTACTGGAAGACATCGTGAACACATTCGCGGGAAGGAGTGTGGAATTGCCTCCACAAGTCGCCGAGATGGGATTCTATGATGAAGTACAAATATATGTTTCTCCTGGTGGCAACGATCTGTGTTTTCAGAAAACATACGAAGCTGGAGTTGAAATTCATGGTTCTTTTAAAATTCCTTTCCTCCAAGTATATGCAAGAGTTGACATCAGTATTAAAATTGAGCCCTCGTTCCATCTCAAAGCTAATCTCTCCTTAAATCCAATCAACTACGGTGAAGGACTTATGAAAATCGTCAGCGCACAAAGTGATGATGTTGGTCCTTATCTTATAATGAATATTGGTAACGCAGATGAATTTCTTATCAATGGATCTTGCAGGGTAATAGTAGAAACAGTGGCGTAGGGATAGTGGGGGACGGAGGGTGCCGCGGGTGGCTTTTTCTGGAGGGGGAAATTTTTCCTCTAATATCCCACAGGGCTCGTTTTCTTTTGTTTCTTAGGGGAAATAAATCCAATATTCCCTAAATAACCACGCCAAAGAGGTTTGTTAGAGGGGAATATTAGATAGTACTCTGATCCCCCTTCTAATATCCCTCTTTTTGTGATAGGGGATATTAGCGTTGACTGTAACACCCCACTATGTCAGCCATGCGCAACTTCTCGTAGGAAGCCACTGTAAAATGGTCTCCCAACAACAAGGAGCTGCATCTCATCTTCCCGCGATGAAGCCGTTCTGTGATATATGTCATGAAAGCAGCTGGGCAACTTAAGACTTTGTATCCGAAGTTTTAAGACAAGTTGTTGTCAGAACGTCACAGAAATACGCGCAGGATTCATCGTGATGTTTCAGGAGGAAAGAATGAGGGACCATCATAAACAAACGGAAAGCCGGCGTCCTTGGACGTCTGTTCACCCCACCCCAATTTATTCAATTATTTATTGTGGGACATAAACTGGTTATTTTAAGGCACCTCGCGGAGATGTGGTTTATTCATATCGGGCTTCGCCCTCGGTGAATAAATCGCAAATCTCCATGTTGTCTCTCATTAACCTACACTTATTAAAATGAAAAAATCCTAAGAACTATAACAAACTTCGAGTTAGGTCAATGATATAAAATTAGAGCGCTGGGTCGGCAGTATTGAACGGCTTGTAAATAATCAAAAGGTTTGGGAAACTGCTGGAACTTAAGAATGGAGAAACTGACGTTTCGAGCGAAGGCGCTTCGAGTGAAGTAGGATAGACTGATTGAAGTACAGTTTTAACGGCTTAAAGTGCCAAGGCAACAAAAATTCACATCAGTTTTTTTGACTGAATTTACAAAAACAGTTAAAATCACGAAAATCGTCATTTACATATCTTATCTTCTTCTTCAGTTATTAAGTATGTAGTTTCAATTATCAAGTCATACATTGTGTACAGCGTAAGTCAGAAAATTAGCCATATCGAAAAATTACAATACACATTTAATTAATTAATTAAATTTAATTAATTTAATTAATTAATAATATTTGATAATTAATTTAATTAATTAAATTTTAATTATTAATTAATTTACAAAAACAGTTAAAATCACGAAAATCGTCATTTACATATCTTATCTTCTTCTTCAGTTATTAAGTATGTAG
>JBAHVQ010000413.1:854737-868300 GCA_036872915.1 Nanipora kamurai | reverse complement strand
TTTCAATTATCAAGTCATACATTGTGTACAGCGGTAAGTCAGAAAATTAGCCATATCTTTGGTTTGATTGAACTAAACTTTCTTAGATGATGCAGACTTAACCAGTTTAGAATTCATAGCGTGTCTGCATAGTCTGGCTCAGTTTAGTTAAAGCAAACCAAAGATATGGCCGATTTTCAGATTTGTACTGCACACAACGTATGAAGTCATAGCTCAAATTACGTAATTACATGTACTAAAGAATGAGATAAGTTCTAAAAGTCATGGAAAAGCCAATTTTCATGATATTAAGTGTTCTTCTGAATAAAGTCATAAAAAACCACGGTGAAATTTTCGTTGCATAGGCACTTTAAGTGAACATTTATATTTCTGTGTTTCAACGTGTAACGTGGAGAATAAATAGTGCCTCATTGCTAATGATAAAAGTTTATTTAATAATACTTAAAAAACGAGCAGGAGTTTTTTTATAATATAATGGGTTTCCTTGTTTACTTTTGTTTGTTTGTTGGTATATTTATCAGTGCATTCTTTTATATTGAGCAATCCATATTCCTCTTACAGATCGTCCTATTTGGAGCAAGTATATCGATTCTATTGGAAATAACTACTGAGAAACTTTACTTCGAAGGTAGGATGAACTTGTGGAATCTTTTCCAGGTCTTCCTAAAGGTTGACTTGGTCTATACCGCGGATAACCCACGACTGCATGTAGTTGGTGAAATGCAGAATGACCTTTTTGCAAGAATAAAGACGAGAGCTTGTCAGGGAATACGAACTGGTGCTCGAGTGATCAACCAAAAAATCGAAACTGCACAAGTAAAGATCACAAGAGCTCAAAGTGAAGTTGACAGACTCCTTGCTGCAGCTCGGTAAATATTACTGTTCTTAGATAGAATAAAACGTGGACGACTGACATTTAGCACAAGCTAAACCCAAATAATTAATCTTAAGCTAAGGTGAGAGATTTTACTTAGAGTCGAAAAACCCAGGGAAGTCTCTCAAGCTCTCCGAGAGATTTGCTCGGAAACCACCCCACAATATGGTCGTAGGTAGGGTCTTACTTGTCAGTCCTGAAACCGATACTTTAATATTTGGGAGTATTTCACGATTTGTAGTCCTTGTTATCAGCTTGGGAGCTCTACTCGCCACAATTAATCCTGGTTCACGCAAGCATAAGAACGAAACAGAAAATAAGATAAAGTAAGTATTCCTGGGGGAACTTGGGAGAACAACAACACTAAATAAATGCAAGTACAAGCGCAAGCATAAGGGCTGGGCAAAAGAGAAAATTAATGTTCCATTATTTCGTGCTCGCGCCATAAATTTTACCAGTGCTGTCGCTTGCAATTGCATTACTTGTTTGAACCATACTTTGTGCTGGGCCTGGTGGTACTGACCACTTTTTCATCTCCCATAAGGCTTGGTTCACAAGTGAGCATAAACACAAACGTAAGGAGAAAACAAAAGGTAAAACGAAGGAATGAAGTCAAGCCTGCAAGATAAGGATCCTCACAATCATAAGCAAAAGATCATGGTCCAAGTATAAACCAAGTGCCGAACAAAAGACGAAACAAAGAAAAATTTCTTGTCGTTTATCTTCGCAAAAGATAAGAAGTTATGCTTTGTTTTCGTGCTGATCTTGTCCTTATGCTTTTGTTGCATGTGTAAACCAGGCCTAACCCAGTTCGTCTGGGATGGTCTTTGCATAAAAACAAAGAGTTCCAGTTCATCCGAGCATAGCAAATGGTCCAGTAAACCATCCAAAACGAACTGCATTGTGGTTAATAAACATTTAATGATCTTTTATTAAATCAAACCGTCAGGTGATAAAAATGTAGTTAAGTTCTCAAACACTGATCCTCATTGGTTAAAATGATGCACTAATTATGTTTAAAGTTAACTACCGTTTTAGACAACTGGTCCCCAGGAGTTAAAATTAGGTAACGCCTTTCAACGTTAAAAATATTGAACAGAGATGAGTTATTTCAGCTATTACAGGTTAATTAACTACTCTGGCGTAAATAATCAAAAATACGTAAAGTAACGAACAGCGAAAGGCTCGTTCTTCAAGCTTTATGAAAACTCAGAAAAGTTGTGAGTTCCCCAACGGAAATCGAACCCACATCTCCCGATCGCCGGTACGGTTGTCTTACCACTAGACCATGAGGGCTCGACAACAAATCTGAGATAAATTGAGACCTGGGTCCTATGTTTGACATGCTGCTTTCATAGTTGAAAGCTGAGACATGCCTGTAATGCAATCTACATACGAGCTTGCAAACACCTACACTCTCTACACTCTGTAGATTGAGTTTGCTCGTATGTAATACGTAAAGTGCCAGATGAAAAACGTAAAGTAGTACATTTTCTTTCGTCGCGGCAAGCCGATCAAGCGAAAGTCTGATTTATAGTTATTATTTAACTTGGACCTAGTTCTCTACTCTGATTCAATCCAAAAATAGGAAGCAAAACTTTTAATACCGCGTATAATTTGTTCGGTCTATTTGTTTCACATAAGTTACAATAAATTAAGTCACGGTTGGGAAAAGTCCAGCTAAAGCTATAGCTGAGGTATGCGCCGTTTTCAATTTTCTGGCACTCCTTTCGCCTATTTTGCCAATTTCATGATCTCAAACATCTTTAAACTTTTCTATATTTCCTGCTTTACCGCACCGCGTAACTTTTATGATTCTTGAGAAATAATTCTGAAGAATTCAGGCCCTTCAGACCGGACACCCCTTTACGTTGGTAGTCGCTGAAAATCGAGCGGATGTATTCAAAATTTGGGACCATCTATTACTACTATTGATTGTTGTAATCTAGATACCATCAGACGAAAATTGATGAAGCAAAGAGGCAATGCAGCCAAGCACCTTGGTGGAGAAAGTGGGTGTGCATTGGGTCAGGAGCAAAAATTGTTTACCATGGAACACTGAAGGCAGCAGTGTGGGTCGCTCATGGAGTGGCACAAGGCGTTCTGGAATTGGCTAGATTGTTTCTTGAGGGCGTACAGGGCTTAATCGCTGTAAGCAATACAATTCAACAAGTTCTTCTCATAGGTGGATCTAGAAGGGTGAGGAAGGACAGCCGCTTCCCTCTTGGCCTTAGAATTGTGCCCATCGCAAAGTGTGTTCTTTTGGCAAAATGTCCTCTTAACATAAAGTAAGGCGAGTCTTTATACAGTTGTCTCTTAGAAGCCGCTAAAAATGCCTTTTAAGAGCTACAAAAATCTCAAAAATCTCCCGGGAGAACATGCCTCCGATGGAACTGATTGACAGCCGGTACCACTGAACTCTATATAGACTGGAAGGCTGACTCCAGTCAATGAACTAAGCAAAGTGAAGCTAAAAATGGCCGAACGTTTCTGCTGGTCAGGCCGTGCTACATTACTACTTTACCCTATGCTACCTTAACTCTTTCCAGTCCGAGGACTTTCCCCTTGACGAATAAAATCATCTGGCGTTAGCCAGAGTAAAACACTAAAGTCTTCATAGGTCACTGAGACCTATACGGACAGGAAGGAGTTGAAATTACTTCGACGCCATGATTCATGAAAGTCAGTTCATATTTCCAGTGTAGGGCTACATAATTCATCTAAAACTATTGCAGTATGATATCTTAAAACTTCTGTAATTTAGATTTGCGAGCGCTTTGTTTTAGTTATCCAAACTGAAGTCTTATTCTTTTCAGCTTGGAGCAGAAGTCCTCGCGGCGCTGGTTGAAGCAGCCCTTAGTATTATTGATATACAATATGTCAGATTCGACATGTATTTGTCGTCGCAACGAAGAACGTTTGATTTTGTAAGTATGCATTTTTCTGACGACTAGAGGACGTTCGTCAAGCTCGTTCTCTCAGCAAAACGATTTCTGAGCCCTGGACGGGAATCGAACCAGCAACCTTCTGATGACCGGTGAGAGGTTCGATGACCTTCTGATGACCGGTGAGAGGTTCGATGACCTTCTGATGACCGGTGAGAGGTTCGATGACCTTCTGATGACAAGGTTGCGCGTTCGATTCCCGTCTAGGGCTCAGAAATCGTTTTTCTGAGAAAACGAGCTGTCCATCCGGTACTTTAAAAAAATGTAATTTTGTAAGACGAAAACAATCATATTCAAGGGACGTTTAAACGTACTTTTAAACATTTTATCCGACAGACATCCAGAGTGGTTATCTTTAATTGGACTTTTGAACCATCTTTCTCCATCGACTTCACAAGTTCCACGACAGCAGAAGTAGGTATCAACGGAGCTGGCGACACTATTTCAAGCAATACAATTGCAGAGATGGAAAAATACTATACTTAAACGATGGAGTTTTTTTTCGAATAAAACCACCGTTTCCAAGTTATGACCATTACTTTATTTTGACTTTAAAATAAAATTATCTTTCATGATTAGCAGTGTGCTATTTGTTTTAATCTGATCGGACGATATCCTAGAAACAACCTTACGGTATCATGGACTAAAAATTTCATGATACCATGAGAAAATTTGTGAGAAAATTTCATGGAAGTGACGAGGTCAATTCAGATAATTGAGTTGACTTTCGCAGTGTAGGTTGATCAAGAAATTTTCGCTTCAATCTGAGAAGAGTGACTGGCTTTGATTACAAATAGAATTACAACAGACGATATTTCACTCTGATGAAGTACCTTCACTGTAAACGTGAGTTGTTTTTTTCGAATTTCAATTTCAACAGGTCCACGTGGAACGTTTCAACTCAACTTTTAGTTTAAGTAAGAGTTAAAGTTTTCGACTAACTCTACAGGCCTGGGACCAATCCAGAATCTACGATTTTATTCTTTAGTTTCCCTAATTATCCTAATCTATCCCCTCCCTATGGAAGGTAAAATAGAGAACTCGGAGAAAATCCACAAATTTGGGCATAAATTTCACGAGCTCTTTTGCACGTGCGATTAACTCCTTCCTGTCCGTATCAGAGCCCTCTGGTCCGTATAGGTCCTCAGTGATCTATGGAGACTTTGTTATCTTACTCTGGCTAACGCCAGACGATTTTACTCGTCAATGGGAAAGTCCTCGGTCAGGAAAGGGTGAAGTGAATAGAATTTAACTTTGGTTGTTCAATGCTTTACTTTCTCCTTACCAGTATAAAGACATACAATTCTAATCTTTAGATACGTATCCACCCAGAATATTTCCGAATGAACTTGAGAACTAATTCAGAAAGTCCACATCGATTTTATTCATATTATCTTTCTTGCAAATATCAACTGCAGTCGTATCGGTAACTTTAGTTCAATTGACCTATGTCAATAGATGAACTGCATAAATACCGCAATGCATGAGTATACACGCCTAGCCTCAACTTCGTTCTTTTGAATTCTATTGAAAAAAACCAAAAGCTCGGAACAATGAATGGGCATGAATCAAATTCAAAAGAATGCAGTTGAGGCTACGCGGGCACAATGATGCATGGTGGTATTTATGCAACTGCTCTATGGTCTTAAGGCAGCAAGCTAATTCTTATTGAAGATATTAATGAACAAACCATGCAGTTATAGAAATATATTATTTGATAAAGGATAGGCGCCTTACGACTCTGAATTTGTATTGAATTGTTAAGATCATTTCAAAAGCTCATTAATAATCCATGAGGTAAACACAATAGAAGGTCATAACCGTATCGTATCTTTATATGTGATAAAGATACGCTCGTTTTTCTTGTCAAATTTTTACGGCTTAGAAAACATTAATTATCCAACTTTCTTCGCGACTTAGCATGTTGAGCGGTTCGTAGTACGTGTTTTATCGGATGTCGCCTCGTGTTTTATATTCGATAAAACACGTACTAGCATGCAAAATATAACTAGATAAGGAGTCCATGCGTTTTTTAAATGGCTTCAAAAACGAACCCCTCAGGATGCTAATTCACCAAAAAGTTTGAAAATTCGACCAGAAAAATGAGCTTCCTCATGAGTTATTAATGAATTTTTTTAAATATTACATAAAATACTAAGGAACGTCGCCTTTTGTGTAAAGTTGTCATCCTAACCAGCGTGAAGTTTCGCTATTTTAAAAATACTGCTCGATCAACCAATAATGGTAGAAATGCAACCCCCAAGCGACGCTCTTGAAGTAGCATTAAAACACCTACAGCAGGTGTTTTATCGAGTCGAAAAATTCTCGCCCTGCGCGCTAGAATCTATAAACCTGATAAAACAATGCTGTGGGGTGTTTTACGAACTACCCACAATATACGAAATACAATTTATTGCTACAATAAATACCCTGTCCCTAAAACCCCAAGTAACTCCTGAACAAAGTCTTGCATCTTTTAGGAAAAGCCGACCAAGCATAAAGTTTAATTTACGTTTGTTTGTTGACTACCAGGTGATCTGACCGCAAGAACTAGCAGTACAATAAATATCCAGTTTCATATCTTTAATCGGTTGCAATATTCTGTGTCTTTTGTGAAACTGTTTGAAACTTTGCGTCAGTATTTAATGAAGGGAAAGGTATTTCCATTGCGAATTTAAAGATACAATCTGGCATAATTCGTGAGATGTTAACTAAGTTGGACTTGAATTGGAAATGGATTTCTATTTGACAACTAGTCCCAGTCCACTTTCATGCTTCCAGATCACCTGGTAAACGGGAATGGTAAGTGGCGAGGGTTTGTTATTCTATGTTGTAACAACGGGGATTGTATTCATACCAGGGGGATTTCATTACCAAATACATCTGTCACTCTTCCGTAAAGCAACCAGCAGGTAAAGGAGTTCCTTAAGTCCGTGAGCGTATCCACACGTAACAGAAAAACTAGTTGACAAACAATTTCACAAGTAAAATGGTTTCGTTAAGTAAACCTCAACCATTGATGATTTTCTTATTTTTCGCATTCACCGGACGTTGTTGCCATGTGAACGCTCAAAGTCCAAGTCCGGACGAGGACCGCGACGTATTGATTGCGTTTCACGATATTTTGACGGGCCTAGCCCAGAGCATTGTAGATGTTCAAAATGATCTCTCAGCTGGGGTTTCCGCAGCGGAAGGGGACATCAATCAGCTTTTAGATTCCGAACAACGCATGAACTACGACGTGGGCGTGATGAGAATTGAACACGACGAGGAAACCCTGACGGGAAAACGGACCGCCACTAGTATTGAACGAGAGCAAAAAATTATTAAGGCAGAGACAAGCCTGAAAGAAACGTTGGCACCGGCCATTCAAATTACAACTGAGGAAGTGAAAAAGTTAAACGAAACAATGCAAAACATCACTTTATCAGACCAACACCTAGATGAGCTGCAAGTGAAAGCCAACGCGAACCTAACCGAAGATGAACGTATCGTCATCCCTAAAGCAAATGATATGATGGCTGGTATTACTTCGGAAATCAATAAAGCCATGTCAGTCTTCCAACGCAGAGCGAGCCCCCAACAACTGGAAATAATCAACACCCAGCTGACCTTGATCAAAGGCAACTTCGAGAGGATGTTGACTACCGATCCGGCACCTAACTTAGCAGAAGTTGGGAGACTTTCCAGGGAAATTGATGCCGCCTTGACGCAAATCAAACAACTTAATATCCTAGGTTCGCAGGCAAGAATGGAATTGTAAATCGTACGTAGATCGTTTTTGCCAAATAAAAAGTTGACTCAGAGAATTTTAGTCCTGCTCGTATTAATATTTTCTTAAATACAGTAACAGCCATCCTCGTACTCAAGGTCTTTTCTTTGCTCACGGACGTTTCATTGGACCAGCATTATTTTCTCTCACAGTACTAAACCATCTGGCATTGCTATGGTTACTACCTTAAAATTACCTCTACGCCATGATTCATGAAAGTCAGTTCATATTTCCAGTTTTTTAGGGCTACATAATTCATCTAAAAATTTTTCAGCATGATACCTTAATACTTCTGTATTTTAGATTTGCGAGCGTTTTTTTTTTCGGTTATTCATATTGAAGTCTTATTCTTTTCAGCTTGGAGCAGAAGTCCTCGCGGCGTTGCCATCAGCGTTATTTTCTCTCACAGTACTAAACCATTTCGGCAAGCTAATATGGCCCCGTAGTTTCGTGATTTATTTACTCAATTGCATCCTAAATGATAAGGAGAATTTTGGAAAGAATCACCTTGTGGCCGGGCCTTAAGACCCTGGGAAACTAGTACCTAGCCCTCTACCACTACAAAGGCCAGACCTGGTACACAGCTCCGACACCAAGAGAACTCCAGTCAATATCAAACGGCGCTTGAAAGCGACTCATGGATGAAAAGCAGACAGCAGATGAAATTTACTAGCGAGTAAGAAATGTAGTGAGAAATGTCTGTCGTAGCGTCTGAATCTGTAACGTTGCAATTGGCTGAGTGTGGAGTGTTAGAGGCTCTAAGTAGTTTTATGCGAGGAAAATTGGTCTGAATGGACATTTTACTGGATAAAGAGTCAAATCATTGCGAAAGAAGTTGCGTAATGGATGTTACAATGGGTTACTGTTAAGAAGGCGTTGCAGTTCTACTTCGGTCGATGTGGACTGTTGGCTGCTGGTCGTGGGTTCAAAAGATGAAGCGGTGTCTGTCTGAGCGCACAAAGAACCAAAAGGTGTCAAAAACAAGGAAACGCAGCCCGACTTCGCAACTCTTTCGAACAATATGTACCAAGGGGAAAATGTTTGAGGATCTTCCCTGGTAACGTTGAATGCACAAAGTCCAGTAATCACTTCACTCTTCCTTAAAGGAGAACTTTATCGT
The DNA here is from genome assembly GCA_036872915.1 of Nanipora kamurai. Taxonomy (NCBI): domain Eukaryota; kingdom Metazoa; phylum Cnidaria; class Anthozoa; order Scleralcyonacea; family Helioporidae; genus Nanipora; species Nanipora kamurai. Next base: position 859,589 of record JBAHVQ010000413.1, on the reverse strand, counting down.
TGTTTTCTTAAATACACGGAAATATAGCGTACCTTTTTATGCCACTCTTTTTGCTTTCAAATACCCCGAAATATTTTTGTATAACATACCCATTTAAGGGTATGCTGCAATTACATTTTCTTTTGTTTTTCCTTCTTTAGCTTTCTTACACAAAGTTTGAAGTTTGTTTTGTAATGTGTGGCAAAAGTAAGAGGTCAGTGTCCCTTAAACCGACTTTTTTGTTTGATTTGCTATAAAACACTAGACATTAAAACCCAATTGTAATGATTATGAAGAATTAAAAATTTACTTCTTCAAGCTTAGGTAACGTCGTTTACAATTTGTAACAGCTTTGCTTTTCTAAATGAAAGATATAAGCGTGTAATTTGCTTACTGCTAATGCAGTACCCGTTTTTATCGCTTGCATGTAATCAAGCCTTTAAGATTTTTGGAAAGATTTATTTCAAGATTTCTTTTGAATTTTAGATTAAGAGTTTTAATTTTCTTAAAAACAAGACCTTTCTCTTTTCCAACAATTCAGCGCTCTTCTACGAATCATCACGGCAAAATAAATTAACTTCCATAATTCAGTTGCAAACTTGGTAATCCCTAAAATATTTGGTAACAAATTCAATTTTATAAACGAAAAACAACAACCTGTTCATTGCTGGTACAGGAATTCGAGAGGAATGGAAGTTAGAACAATGTGAAAAAAATTGTTTTGGTTCTCATTGTCGACGACAGTTACCTTCAAAATGCCTGCGAAGTTGAACTAGAGTAGACTTCACAGGCATATACTAGCGGTATAGTCACAAGGAAACATACCCAGGAATCAGTTCGAAGACTACCATAGAATAAGAAATCTGCCACTCTACCGGTCTCGTGACAATGGTTGCCGGCGCATAAGTAGATGAAATTAAGAATTTTAATGGACATCCTCGATTTCATTGCTACCAGTTTTTCAAATGTTGATTTTTGCTCTTTTTTTTTTAATAGCAAGAATGAATACCAGCGCTGAAAAATTTAATTACTGCAATTTATTTACACGCTCAGTAAATCTAGGAGTGTATTTTAATGCAACTTCGCTTTTCTGAGAGAAACAATAACCGACAAATATAAACCTGGGGAACTGATCGTTCGAAAATTATACAACATTGGTCGACGTTGTCCGCTGGTACCAGTTCTGTGAGAAAAGCGGCTGAACAATCCAACATTTGTTGCATCATGGGGGGAAATGTATCACCGTTGGCAAACTTTCATCCAACTAACATTTTTGGACCAAGAAATGTTAGTTCATGTTGCACAAAAATGGTCGCCCGTTTAGTTCGTCTTCAAAGTACTGCTAAAGATAGCAGTTTCGAATGCGGCCAAAACATGTCAATTAAGTCCATTGCTTGATCAGGAAAATATATGTTAATCAAGCGAATCGGATGATTCCTCCAAGTTTTTTTTTTCCCAAGGTCAATATCACTAAATCCCTCAACTCTCTTCAGCTTTTCAATACCGGCTTTGACAGCTATTCTTCGTTGTGGAATGGGAATCTTTGGTTGGGACACGTGCTCATGGTTCATTAACTAGGTCGATATCATATGATCAATCAACCATTAGCAATCACGACATTACTTATCAATGCTTTTCAAGTCAATAAAACGAGACCAAAAAGGTCATTGTCTTGATTGTTCTCGCGGCATCATCTATCGGTTAAAGTCATGTACCTGAAAACGCTTTTGTTAGCATTGGCACTCAGTTTTACGTTGTTAGCATGTTCAGCAAAGAAAGAAGGCAGACGACCTTTCCAGAAAATATCCGAACATCACGGAAAACGAAAAGTCAAGGTTACAAGATACTGGAAACCAAAACAATTAAACAACGAAGACTTGATACACTCCCTTTCAGCAAAAGGCTACAAATTTTCTAAGCATTCTATCTCCAGTCATCGAAGATCCCAGAGGACGTCGCCATCAAGAAAAAGTAAAAACGAGCAGGTACATTTTCATGGAAGATATTTAGAAAGCCGAGGGCAAACGACCTCCAAAACAACCGGGAGGGCATTCTTGAGATCCAGCCTATCTGTAACAACAAACCAAACTGTAGCGACAAACCAACTGCCAGCCTCAAACCCACCTACAACGTCAAACACATCCAGAACTACAGCTCCAAACGGCATTCTCGACGTGGGTAAAATTTTGGTTGAGTCCGTCCCCGAGCCATGTAACGGTGTCCTGTTGGATCCCTCGATTGTCCTGACAAGCGCTAGCTGTTTGTACGCCAATAAAACATCCCCTAAACACGAAAATATGACGTTTGTTCTAAACGGGATCAGTAAGAAAATCGAAAAAGTGTTTGGGAATCCGGAATGGCGCCAAACTGGAGAGCGAAAAGCAAACTTTGCCCTATTTAAACTGGCCCAACCAATGACAGGCACTAGAGCTAGCCACCTAACCCAACTGACGTGGAGTCCTTACGCACTGGAAGATATCGGAGAAAGTTTTTTGGCCTCACCAGCTAAAATCTCTTGTAAGACCGCTTCCAAAAAGGCGCTAACCACAGATGCTATACGACATGTTAAGGACAACATTATTACACTAAACTGCAATCAGGTTGGACAGAGATCCTCCGGGAGTCCTTTTTACCGACTAATTGGAGGTAATCCAGTAATATACGGTATCTACTTCGGCCACTGCACAAGCGGTTCGCTGGATAGAAAAATGACAGGCGCATGTGGTGCGCGCATCTCCAAGAAACTGTTCGAATTCTTTTGCGAAATCGCTGGTGGAGAAAATATCAAATTACCAGATTGCGACAGCCAAATTCTCCAGTTGTGTGAGTATATGTCTTAAAAAGAATGAAAAATAGATGTTGAAAACTGACGTACCTTTAAACTGTGAAGCGGCTCTTTCCTTGCGAGAAACTCGCGCTTTTTGAACTCGTACGATCATAAGCGAGATCTGATTCCAGGCTCAAGGGTGATACTGGTACTACTGAAAGGAGCAACGAAGTCAGAATAATTTCCCCAGGACAATTTTTTTATTTAAGAGCCGCGAAAATGGTCCAAATACCCATTTCCCATCCTAAATTGTGCAAAACACAAAGTCAAGATTTTCTCGAAAAAATATGTAACCATTTATTGGGACAGAAAATTCGTCTTACCAATGGACGGGGGGTAACTGTCCCATCCCTTGGTTGTATCCCTGAATTGGTTCGCGCCCTCATTTGGATTGGAGCATCCAAACAATAAAATTCCCGACAGAAAGTTAATTAAAGTTTAAGTTGTTCGTTCGCTTTATTATTTTACTATGCAACTTTGTTTTGACGAGTACACATAATGCAATCGACTTGTACAAATACCATGCGATGTTTGTATTGTACATTTCACTTATGAGCCCAATTCCTGCAAACGATTAACTCGCGAATGTTCCAAGATGTCGGTAAAGTCGTTTTCACACGACAAACTAAAGTTTACAAACACGGTTTGGTAAACCCCATGTTTGCACGTGTGAACATTCGAAACAGAAGTTAGCAAATATGTTGACTAACTGTTGGCGGGAAATTGAACAGGTGTATAAACTCATAAACTTTTCCAAAAACTTTGTCTCTATAAACCAATCAAACCTCGTGAACCGCATTCACGTGATATAATTCGTCGACTGCACAAAATGGCGTCGCTTTAACTCCTTCCTGTCCGTATACAGTAGGTTCTCAGTGACCTATGGAAACTTTAGTATTTTACTCTGGCTAACGCCAGACCCTATTCCCATCGGTTTTCTTTTATTTTAACCATTCCCTTGGGTCCTCTGCCTGGTCCTCCACTTTTCGGTTCACTGATCGACGTTTTAAAACAGCAAATGACTTTCCATCGTTTACATGTCATTACTTAGTTTGTTAGTGATTTGTCTATCCTTTTGGTTATCTTTTGCCACATGTTTTTTCCTCTCGATAAAACCACTACCTAGTTTTCTTGTCAGTTTACGTTTCACGCCGACGAAACGTCGGTTTCTCTAAGTCTAAGTTCCGACAGTTTCCTAACCCTTCCGGTTATAGCAGCACCAGTCTAGTAGCTCGTAGCTTTTACGCTTTTGTCGTACAGTCTTGCAACATCTCGCGTGTTTGGACCGCAAATTTAAAAGACGGAAAACCCATAAGCATTATTTTTGTTCTCAAACATTGCTGTCTTGCACTCAAATCTAGCGATGAATAATTCTATTTGAGATCAATCATTCTCGTCCGTTCAATTTCTAGTGGACCCCTATTTTCCAACCGTAATAACCAACGATGAAAGCTATGATGCAGTCTCGTCGAGAGCAGAAAACAGAAAAGGTGCCGTTTTCGTATATCTCAGCTCATGTAAGTCATTCCGAAATCCCAATATAAGCAGTGATGCAAAAATTACTCAACTTTTGTAATTAATTACAATTATCGTAGCAATCGATATACCAAGTGGGAATCGTAATCGCATAAGAAAAATTAATGCCCAGCAAATTATTTTGAAAAGTGTCATGGAGAGTAAAACAAATGTAGAAAGATTGTACAAGATATTTAATAGACTGACGTTTCGTAGACTGACCTTGTGAAGATGTTGTAAGATTCACAACGAAACGTCAGTCTATTCAATATTTTATACAATCTTTCTACATTTGTTTTACTCTCCATGACACTTTTCAAAATAATTTGCTGGGCGTTAATTTTGTTTACGCGATTAATTACAATTGTAATTACTTTTTATTCAAATTAAAGTGAATAATTACTCTTCTAGTTAATTTACAATAAAAGTTATTATATTGACAAAATTACGTGATATCAGAAGTAATTGCAATTAAAGTCTTAGGAAATTTTTTGCTGATCAAACTGTGGAACGCTATGGACTCAGAAAAAC
>JBAHVQ010000413.1:834737-849737 GCA_036872915.1 Nanipora kamurai | reverse complement strand
ATTCACTGTTGGTTAAATACTGGCAGCTGTATTATTTCTAAACTTTTATTAACCCAGCAATAAAGTATAAAGTTTTCTTAGTAATTGTAGCTATGTACAGATGAATTATGTCTGACCATCTAATACAGAAAATATAATAATATTGCTGATACTTAATCAAAGTTCTCTCTAGACAAAACTCGTGAACTCCACAATTAACTCATGAACTAAATGAATATGATCTGAATGATATGAATATCTCAATGTAGGTAATACATTCCTCAGAAAATTACATCTCTCAAATACTGATTGAGCATTTTTTTTTTTTAAAATAATGAGTGCCAGACCAATATTATGTCATGAAGCCACTTACTACATTGTATCACTGTTCGAAGTAAAAAACGTACATATATTTGTAAATATCCTTAGCATGAATGTTCTACTAGATGTTTAAATTTACAAGTAGTTTCTTTGAAGTAATAAAAGTAATTAGGTTTCATGAATTTCAGTGGGTTCAAAATAATTCTGAATGTTATGGCCAATGACACTTACATATGTACTTGCACTTGTTGCAGTACCTATGTAGAAATGTCACCACAATGATATTCACCCTAATAAAAGCATACAGTTGATCCATTTTAATTTCGCATTTTATCCATTAAGGGGCAAGGGTGCATTTTGGTATTTCATTCTAGCTAATGCCTGATAATTTTACTGTCAAAGGGACGAGGCCCAGTTTTTAAATGGTTAAACACTATGTCCTTAGCCCATTAAGAGGCAAGGGTCCACTTTAGTATTTTACTCTGGTTAAATTTATCAACTATCCCCAAGTTTACTCAGTTACAGCTGTTTGTTGCTAGTTCAACCAATGAAAAAAATTATCACAATTTCCAATTTCAATATCAATATTTAATTTTATAATATATATAATAATTTAATAATAATTTTTTAATATATTTAATATTGATTAATATTTAAGTTTCCTATTCAAGTAACTGTCAAGCTCAATTATTATTTTTTTTAGTCATACAGAGTTAAGAACTCCACAATCGCATTCCAACTTGGCCTCTGCCAACTCAAAGTACATTAAAGTTTCATTAAACATACGCTAATCTGTGGTGTCCTCTACCCCTAAAGTAAGCTTGCTGAGTTGGAAATGCTGTTCGGTTGTTATACCCTTGTGCTGCATTGCAAACAGAAGGTAATGGCCTGGTGACAAATTGTTCATTGAATAAACCTCCAAAGTCGGCCATGAAAAGTTTAAAATAAACAGAATGAAAACATAACCAAAAGAGGTCATCCGAGGTGTTGTGTTAAATAACGGCAACAGCCTTTCCATAAAAAATCAATATTAAGAACTAAACCAAGCAAAAAGGTCCTAGAAAATATTAATATCATTGTTATGTTTGTCGCAATGTATATTGATATTTTTAAAGTAAATATAACTGGAGAGAAAAACCAGAACGTAAGAGAAACCAACGCACGTCTAAGTGTTGAACAAGAAACCGCTTGAACCACTTTTTTCACACGTATAAAAGCAAGCATAAAGCGTTGACATTACCTTAGTCCTGGGAGTTAATCTTTCGTTCTTCTGTTAACTGTAAACGAGAAACTTCTCAATTAACAAATATGGAACAAAAAAACTATCTTTTCGGATCTTGAGCCTGCGATCACACCTTGGCGCATACCAATTCTACATCCAGATTCCGTTAAAAATTGAGAACCCCGGACGTTTCCCAATGCAAATATGGTGTGCGTTAAAAAACGCTACCCTATCAAAAGTCAATCAGTATTTTTTACAAATCTCATATTGTATTAATTTGTAAGGCGTTAAAACCCCAAAACAATGAAAGTCTGAAAGAGTCAAATGTTTACACGCAACGGTAAATTAAGGTAATTCCCAAGAGTCAGCAATACAAAAAGCATGAAAATTTTATTCATGTCATATACAAACCAACAAGCACGCCTTAAATGACCACAGACGAGAGAGTATTTGTGGTAATGAGGTACATACAAACACGAAGTGTCCGGTATTGTGCAGATTAATTTGCTTTCTGTGAAAATTTGGATGCTTCGTTGCAACACACTTATAAACCAATAACTAGTTAAACTACTTAATTAGTCGAATTCCTTGTTTCCAAGACTCTTGGGGTTTTAATGACTGTCAAATCATCATATTCCAGGAGTCTTTCATTTTGCTCCCTCTCATTAGTTTAAATGGTCTCGCAAGTCCCTACGAATCTCAACAGCTAAAAAAGTAAATTTAAAAAATACTTCCAGCCTGAAGTGTTTTTGTAGTTCGTGAAATTGTACGATCTTTAGTTAGATTTTACACTTATAATAAAGTAATTTATTTCAGGTTTTCAAGGTACCAAGTTCCGCAAACTTCAGTGTGATCCCGAAGCATATGAAATCGCTGACGTGGAACGTAAATGTAAATGTCTACCGACGAGAATCGGAAATGGAGAGACTGGAAATTGTCAAGGTTAGTCGGGACCTAACCTGCAATGCCGACGTTATTGGGTTGGGGGACTGGGGTGAGAATGGGAAATAACGCCTGCTACCAAGATTTGTCTTTGTTCTAAACCCGTTCGCCCCGAATGGGGATTCTGATTGGAGAGGTGTTGGGTCACATTTGTTTTCTACCAGTCACAATGCATCATAATCAATCAACCTGTTTGAATTTCAACATGTCTAGCCTTAGGGAAAATGAATTTCAAAGAGTGCTGAGCGATATTAGGAGCAGAAAAAACGTTTGTGGCGGCTTGTTTTTGGTGGGAGATTTGCCAGCAATCCTCCTAACGGGATTTGGGAAGAGTATCATCTTCCAGCTCCTGGTTGGAGTTAAAAAAGCTCTGATAAAGAAAAGATGTTACAATGTCGTCCTTCGCATTCTGGAGAGCATAATACAAGATCAGGTGACTCAGGCACACCCAGAAAGATTGAAAACTTCAGCTGTGAACGTGTGCTGGCGTACTATTAATATATCTCTCGAGATCTCATTGGACATGTGTTTGAAATCTCATCCATCAAAGTAACACGACTAATTAGGGGACAAAATGCAAAATAACACGGCTTGGCTGTAGGAGTTCTTTTCTCTCCACAGGACACCTGAATTGCCGGCTATCGTATACCAAGATTATTTCTTGGGATTATCTCGTGGACTCTACCGTGGGCTGTATAATCGGCGCCGGACTTAGGACACTAAACTGGGGCCACGGAATCAACAAAATAATGTTTGATGGAGGCTTCTATAAAAATATTTTTTAAAATGTGTGCTACGAAAAACAAAACAAAATATAAATAAATATAAATGATATGTAAACAAATTCCCAACACAGCCAGGTGAACAATCAGACATGATTTATATTATATTATTATGATATAATTTATACAATTTATATTATATTATTATGATTTATTTATATTTAGACCTTGTTTTATGCTACTTTGGCTTGAAAAGTTTTGAACGTAGCTTGCAAAACTAGTACTTACCCAATCTACCTATTTGCACCTCGTTAATAGATAACGTCATCAATGGTTTTCTAAGGATATAAATAGGGACCTCATGTTCAGGTCAGTCACCCCTGATGAAGTCACTAGACAGGAGTGTCGAAACGTTGGGTCACGAGTGGTAGTTTTGTAAGCTACGTTCAAAACTTTTCAAGCCAGAGTAACGTAAAACCAGGTCTAAATATAGTTTCTCAAGACGTTTTTTCTTTACGAAACTTAGAAATATTTGGAGTTCCATATGTATTTATTTTGATGACGAAAATTGCAAATTCGATTAAAGACAACTTTTCATTTTGTTATAGATCGGAAACTAGCAGTTTACGGTAAGTTGTATTGCAATATGTAATCTTGGGATCAATGAGGCCTTCTATGCCAAATGTGCGTTTGTACGGAAGACAACAGGCAGGCTGACTAGTAAAGTCGACTGTCATCCCCATACCAGGATTTGAACCATTCCCACGTTTGCCAACTTATAAACTTTGCTATGCAGCCTTGCATAAAAGACAGACAGGAAACTGATTACCTCATTTTATGAAATAGGTGGCGTCCTACGCAAGCTGTCATTGGTCAACTACTGTGTTTGTACCATACAATAGGCATTTTGCAGCCAGGTCAAAAATACTTTGCATAACAAAATCTGGAGAGCAAGTGAAATCTGTTACATTGTGTTTTTCTTTGTTTTGGAAATCCCACTGTTATCCAGTTTTTCATTGTTCTGAGTCATTTTTAGCTAGCTGCAAACTGCCTAATATCAGACATAGAATGCAGGCTCCTATCTCTTGCCAGTAATCAGCAGGAGTTAACTATGAGGGGCGCCATTTTCAGTTGTTTTACCCTCAGAAATCCGCCATCAAAAGGTACTCTCCCCAGGACTGTTCTACAGAAAACAAACACGGTTCTATCGGACATAGCTGACAATTTCTTTCTTTTTGTGCATGATACTGCAATGTATGGAAGAAACTAAGTAAGTAGATCTGAACGTGGTATTCTTGCCACCTTACAGGAAAACAATTCAACAGTTGAGCCTTATTTTCGAGCCGCTTTTTGATAGCTGGTCACCAGACTCGTAAATCTAGTATGGCGGGTTTGTAAGTGTAAAAAAAATCGTTCTATGGTTTGTACGAGTCTATGCAAACACGGTTCTGCCATCGCACGCCATCCTGACAGTAAGAATTTGATGGTTTGATAACATTCATGAAGAACGCTATTTCCCTGTTTATTTTACTTATTTTGAGCGAGTTATTTTAAAAAAGAAATAGAAACTGCTTTGCCGCGTTTGCGTAACTCGATGCAAACAATCGATGAGTTTGGGAGAACTCTCAATCAAGTAGTTGTATATCAAAGCCCTCGACTTTCGTTCTTGGGCTCGCACAGCAAGTTGTGAGTTCTCCCAAACTCTTACTCATGTTTGCACCAGTCTAAGTAAACTCGGCAAAAACAGTTTCTATATCTTAAGTCTTTTTTCTTCTAGCTAATTGTCGCTACGATGTCCTGGGAGCCACAGAGAATAAGTACGGACTAAAATTCGACCAAGTCGTTGCTATAGCAAATGATCCAACATGGTGCGAGGACGTGTTCGCTTTCTTGATTAATGAAGCTGAATCAGTAACTGTGGCAGGTGAAGCACTTACAGTAGATGAATGTGCTGATGAGATGCGAAACGTAGTGGAATGTCCAAAAGAACCTTCAGTGAAGAGTCCCCTTAAGCGGCGATTTGGTCATCACAGCAAGAATTTCCGATCGTTGAAAACGTCCAGACATCCCGTTGGAGACAATGGAAGGATTCACGATAATTACCTCAACCCGTTCTTTGATGTTACTCGAATAGAAACTCAGGCTTCCGGAGCCCATTCGTACCTTATTCGCCAAAATTTCAATAGTGTTGGGACCAACGGATTCTCGACACTTTTCCAGGGTGACAGAAGAACCCCAGAATACAGCACGTTTAAGCTTGATCACAATTGGCTGAGGTTGTTGAACAATGGATCAATGGACATACGAGCGGCTGTGAGCAATAAATGGTATTCCAACATTGGTACGTCAACCTCTTATGTTTTATTTTGGCTCGTGACTTCTCTTACGACATTTCCTTAACCCTTTCTTGGTAACAGTTGCCATATGTAACATATTAATTTTACTATGGCTAACGCCAGACGATTTTAGTTGTCAATGGTTAGGAACGGGAAAGGGTTAAAAACCGGTCAATTTTTTGCGCCATATAACTTTCACCAGAATCCCAGATTTCTTTTTTCAATTTCTAGATCTGGGTACTACACACAACGGCGATGCTAGAAAGAGGAACGCTTTCCCAGAATACACTTTCTTCAACATCGGCGTCTGGAAAAGCTTCAAGGAAAAAATCGTCAACTACGCAAAACACAGATGTTTTAACTATTCTGACAACTCGGAGATCTACCTCGTATCAGGTCTCTCCGATTACGAACACGTAGGAAGGGGTATTGCAGCGAGAACTTCTCCAACAGCTTACTCGCCGTCTTCGTTGGCAGGCAGGCGATCAAACATAAATATTCCTGAATCAATATGGACCATCGGCTGCTGCTCGTGGAAAGAAGATGACGATACCCCTCATGGACAGTCGTTGTCAGTCTGGGCCAACAATGTTAGATATCAACCAACCGATGAAATCCAGCTGAGTTTGGAAAAATTGGTAACGCAAATATACCCAGCAAGTCCCGGTTTCAATTTCTTCCCTAAGAATCCCGAATGCACAAAATCGGCCAGTCATACCATTCTTTGAATATTTGTTTGTGATACACAACGAACATTGTTAACTCCGTATGGGTCCTCAGCAACCTATGGAGACTTCAGTATTTTACTCTGGCAAACGCCAGACAATTTTACTCGTCAAGGGAAAAGTTCTCGGTCAGAAAAGAGTTAAACCTTTTACCGCGCAGTGTCCAATATATCGGATACCAAGAACAAAACAACAAACGAGAGAAAAAAGCAAAATACAAGGTGAAAACAAAGAAAAAACTTCATGCGTTAAAGGATTAAAGTGGTTAGATTACGCTTTGCCAAACTTCAACCTTCAAACGAGGATTTGCCATTTGAAAGAGCTTATTAGAAGAAAAAATTGTTCATGATAAACTAAAAAGAGTATTTGACGCTAAAATACCAAATGTCACGCGAATGGTGCGGTCTGCAATCAAACTTTTGTCATCCACGTTTACGCATATGTAAAAGATCATCTCCTCAATTGACCACTCCAGAAACCACGAAAAGACTAAGCTCTGAGTGACAACCAGGAGCTATAATTGGTTGATAGTTGCATTTGTAAATTTCATTCAATGAAAGCTCAAGTAAGCTCTCTAGAACCCAGTCTTTCCAGGGTTTTTGGAGTGGTTAACACGTCTTCAAGGCACTATACATTTACATTAACATTCACTGTCTGCTTCTTTCAATGTATCAGTCGAGTCGATATTGATTACTTATTAACCGAGTGTAAGTCTATAAGTTAAAGTTTTTGCCCAAGGTTTTTGTACCGACCGAGCGACGAAGGAGCAAGGTCTGAGCGAAAAAACCGAAGGCAAATACTTTACCGTAAAGACTGAACAAAAGATAGTTATAAGGAATTTATTATATGACTTATGGTTCACTCCTTCATTGCTTTAAACACTGTTTTAGTTTGTTTTGCAAATCGGTGTAAAGGTTTACTCGCTTGATTACCAATGACTATTTCTCTCCATTTACCTGTTTCGTTTTCAGCTTAAAATTATTTAGGAAAAGACAGAAATAAAGATAGAGATCCAAATTATTTCCTAAAGCAGTTTGTTCCCAAGCATCTTTTGTAGAACGTATTAAAAACTTATTGCGCGGCTAGGTATCCAATCATCGTGTGTCATTTTGCGTTGGATAAAGAGGCCAGCCATATTATAAAGAATTTTACAGCATAATTTGGAATTTAAAAATAAAATATAACTTAAAACTAAAACCAGATGACAATTTTAAAAAGTAAAGTATAAAACATAATCTGAAAATTAACATCTTGAAACTTGAGATACAAGTTAAAACAAGACGAAGACAGGTGCGGTAATATTTCGACTTTATTACAAAGCCATTATCAAACCAACTTGTAATAAAGTCGAAATATCACCGCACCTGTCTTTGTCTTGTTTTAACTTGTATCTCAAGTTTCAAGATGTTAATTTTCGGATTATGTGTTGTACTTTAAATATAACTTAACGGACAGACTTGAGACTTTGACGTGCCAATAGTTAACGTTGTGTCGAGAACGTACAGATGTCCTAGAGCACTGTTCAACTAGTTTCTTCAAGTTCAGTATAACGAACAAACACTAAACGTTTTCATTTAACGAACAAGGTCTCCTGAATTCCTGACCGTGTGAGTGAAACCATTTGTTTGCCACTGTGAAAAAAAAACGAAAATAGAAATGTCTGAAGCTTGAAAAGATTGTAAAATAGCGAATGTAAAAGAGAAAAAGTACTTAAATGTTGGTTATACCCTAGCGTGGCTAGACCAAAGTAAGTTAACAGTGTATGACATGTTTGTGGAAGTTGTTCGTCCAGGTTAGTGTAGTCTTGAGAAAGACTGTTGGTGGAAGTGACTGACGTTTCGACGGCCTTAGCGGCGGTCATCTTCAGAGTCCTTTGTGTAGTCTTGAGAAAGACTGTTGGTGGAAGTGACTGACGTTTTGACAGCCTTAGCGGTGGTCATCTTCAGAGTCAAAAGGAGAGAGAAGATGAAAGCCGCTAAGGCCGTCGAAACGTCAGTCATTTCTACCAACAGTCTTTCTCAAGACTACACTAACCTGCACGACCAACTTCCACAAACACGTCATGATTCTCCCAGGTTCAAATCATTGACCTTAACAGTGTATATTTTAAGTAACATTCGGTATTTTACCCTATTCAATTTCATTGACATTCATAATAATAATCATCTAAATCATCCTTCTCTTGTAAGTAACAGGTAAGACATGAGTAACCGATTAAATCAACTGTTAAATAAGTAACGACTATTCTATCGTTCTTAGAAATAAGATCGAGGATAGTCTTACAAGCCGTCCTAAACTCGATTTCGCGACATCATACGGTGAACGGCTGCGGAAGCTCTACTTCAAACATAACTACAAGCGTCGTCAAGCTTTGCACTCACTTACGACAGCGTAATGTTTTGAAAAAGGAGACAGTTTGAGTTCTGCCAATTTTTTGCCCAAGATACATTGTAGCGGGGACACATGAACCTCCTGGGTCGGACGGTAAGGCGACCCACAAATTCCATTTCGATTTTTGGGCTTAAAGTCCCCTCTACGTTTACTTCTTGTCCCTGTTTGCCATGCCATTTTTAACAAGCCATGGCCCCCAACATTTAATCTCCTTAATATTTTCTGCGAGAAAACATTTAAAAAACGTCGTTAATGTTTTAATCTTACCCCATTTTACTCCCGTTAATACTGGACAAGCTGCGTGGTAAGTGGAGTTATCTCCCAGTCCAGATCTCTTGAGGTTGTACCAAAATACTGCGTCACCCTACGTGGGGAATCCAAAACAAATAAACACCGATAGCGATAAAGCACATAGCCGACGATGCTCGCTCGAGCCCTTCGTGTATTGCTTGTCGTAACTCACAGCTTGCACAAACACGACAATAATACACTACATTCACAAAATATATGATTCTGTGTCGCTAGGCAAACCCAAACTCAATGTCGAGATAAAAACTGAACTTGACTATTGAGATGCACGACAGTGAATGAAGAACTTATATCAAGGCGTCACGTGACCCCAGTCCTCGTTAAGCATCTGGTATGGAATTTTAATCTCGGCAAACGCATACAGAGTGATCTTATATGTAGAGTACGTCTCAAAACATGCTTGGCTCAGAGAAATAGAAATAGATACCTATACAGTTAGTCAGGTGATCAAAGTTTTTTTGTTGTTTTTTTCTTTTGGTTTTGTTTTTTTAGCGATACAAAAATCTCTTTCAAGAACAAGTTCTGCACTTACACCACGAGAAACAGACGGAGAGTTGTTTTAATATTGCTCGCGTGATGTTTTAAATGTAATTATGGAAGTTTAGCTGGTTAAAAGTATATTTTGTTTTTGGCCAACATGTTCAGCGACAATTTCCTGTCATTTGTTGTTACGAATCAACAAAACGTAGTTTTATCTTGCAAAAAATTCGTCATTCAAACCAAAATTTTGCATCAAGAACATTGAAAAATATTTCTCCCACTTCCTCGCCGACAATCCAAATGAGTTAAAACAGCGTAGAAAGTTAAAAGGTTGGTGGACTGTCGAATATATGTAGCACAATTCTGACGTTTGGAGCAAAGGCCCTTTTTCAGAGAACGAAACGTGTTCTGGGCTAAAAACACGCTTACCTTGTTTGGCCTAACATAGGTCTTTAGCTTCGTAAATGCTGTTCCACCGCCAAAATGTACACTCGAAAGCTAAACAACGTCAAGGAACGGGTCAAAAGTTTCGGTAACCACTGAATATTTTGATTGAATACAATACAATGGAAACTCCGTAAATAGAAGTCATTTTTAATTCTCAACGTTTCAACTATCTTGCAGTCACTTTTGACTAAAATCAACTATCTTTTCAACTATTTTGTAGTCGTTTTTGACTACAACTATCATTTTTGACTCCTGATGATGACTACAAGATAGTTGAAACGTTGAGAATTAAAAATGATTTCTGTTTACGGGTTCCATTGTTTTGTACTCGTCAAGTTACAAATGTTATCTAGGATGTTTAGGTTGGTGACTGTGGTAACGTTCTACCAGCGGTTTTGTGATGATTTCATCTCGTGGATATTAGTATAAACCCAACCATCGTCCATTACAAATCCTGCGTTCTGATTGGCTACTCAACCATGGTCTATTCGTAATAGACAATGTTTGGGAAAATGAAAACAAACTTGAAAAAGTATGGCTACCTGATCGCGTTTTGCAGACGTTTCAGAGGAGTTTTGGGACAATTTGGTTGAAAATTCTATTCCAGAAAAAACTAAAAAGGCAACATCTCAAATCTCGATAAAATCGCCAACTAAATCATGCAAGAATTCCAGGTAAGCTAACCACAAATTTGATGCTAACGTTAGAAATTAATAAATATTGTATATATTTCCTTGTTGTCTTTTTTATCATGCCTTTTCCCCGTATTTTATGCTGGGCTCTTATATTTGTCACAAGACTAATGCTCTACGTTGCAAAATAAAGTTGCAGTGAAATTAAAAAAAAAACATTCTGTAGCAAGCGTATGCTGCTTATCAGAAGATATGGCGCAATTCTAAAAAATTACCAAACACGATTATTATGATTTGAAAAAGTAAGCAACCCTAGACAGTACAATGTTCCATCCTGCAATCTGGAAAGTAGTTTAAAAATACTTAGTTTCGGTTGATTTTTTTTCTCGCACTCTTTCGGGTGTTTGGATATGGAATACTCCTTTATATTGTGTTTATAACATTAATTTTACCAACCAAACTTCGTGATGACCACTGTAAACTTTACGCTAAGTCAATTCTATCTACTTTATGAATTAGCAAGTAAATTAGTACTTACGTATAATAGCAACGTAGCGATTCTGTTTCCATTCACGTGGTTGAACAGCGGTGAATTTGGGTACTGAAAGACAACCGAATGTTAAGTCAGCTGCGGTTACTTTCGGCTTCACCTCTAGTGTCAACCTCGGTCGACAATTTATAATTATATAATATATTATATATAATATATTATATATAATATATTATATTATTATAAGCAATAAATATACAAATTATTATTATTATTATTATTATTATTATTATTATTATTATTATTATTATTATTATTATTATTATTATTATTACTATTATTATAACCACAGCAAGCAGACAACTTAAGAAAATACAGAATAAAACAAATTCCGAAAATAGACATCTTGTGTTCTTGATATTCAATTTTATTACTATTATTATTATTATTGCTACTATTTTTGTAATTGCTACTGTTTTTGTAATTGTTACCATTTTTGTAGTCGTTTAAGATACATAAGACCTGAACGCCTGTATTCGTATATGCTCTGATGATGTTACGTATAAAGTGACGAAACGTTAGTTCATTAAATATTTCATAATATATGTCTTTGTTATGCCTCTATTTAAATATATTGTCTGGGCCATCATATTTTTAACTCGAGTATTTCATTTCTTAATTAATAAAATCAAAGAGCAGAATTGCTACTTTACGTATTTCTTGAATTGCTACTTTACATATTTCTGAATTTGTGGCGGGAGACCGGAATGCGGCCCCTCGTTTTCAAACTTATTTGGTCACCACTGCGCATTTCCCATTAACTCTATTTTGTCCGACTCCACGAATACCCGCCACCAGTGTACGACGGAAACGTTTGCTGATTTGACCAATTTCCTGTCCGAATTTCGCATTCAAACCAAGTTGTTTGCAATGTGCATCAGTGCAAAGTCCGAAAAGTGGTTTTTCCAGCGCGCAATATGTCACGAATCGTGGCAAGAAGTTTAGCAAAAGTTTTTGGCTTGTGTTTTCAATTTCCTCGGACTTGAAAGTAAAGTGCTGCGTAGGGTGTGTTGAACCACGTGGTATAAAGTGTTCGCCATTCTCCTTACCATTTCGTCTTTCCCATCAAGGTCGGCTGTCCGAGGCCTGGACGACTTTTATCGAGGATAAGGATACGGATTATCCCCGACCCAGGCTAAAGATCATACCCCAATTGTACATACCCCGTGATCGTGATGCTCCTCGTACTGGCCTCCTAATCCATAGTTAGCTACCTACAATAAAAAGAATTTATGGCATAGAGTAAAATCCAACCTAAGTCTGTCATCCATAACGGGACTTACGACAGTCAAAGTTTTTGAGAGTCCTGTCCAACACACTACCAACTGAACTACAAGGTCTTACACATCACAACCTTTGATACTCTAGCTTACTGACAGCCCGGCAACTAAGCCATTAGGCCATACACCCCATATTCCTGCATCTTTTAAATCAACTTTACGTCATTTAAGCTGCAAGCCATTCTTACTCAAAGCCTTTAATACTGATGTCCAATAATCTGCCAATGGAGTTACGACACCACTCAATCTACAATCTTTGTTGCTTAAGTCCAGCACTCCCTCATCCATAAATCCTAACCACAAATTTTTTGATACTTCAGCCCAACATACCACCAATTGAATGACATGATCATCCAACCCAGAACTATTGATACTCTCTAACAACTGAGTGACAAGACCATCCAACCCAGAGCCATTGATACCGTTGTCCAACACTCTACTAATTTAGCTACAAAACCATAAAAGCTCTCTACTATCTGATATACGACACCATCGAAACAACAACTTTTAATACTATAGCCCAAAACTCAATTGGCTGAGCTTCAAAACTGTCTAACCCACAACGTTTGACACTCCAGTCCGACCGCCGTCAACTGAAATACAACACAATTAAATTCAAAAAACCTTTGACACTCCAGTCCAACACTCGGCTCACCATCAAACCCACAACTTGCGGCTCTTCAAATGTGAATTAAGTTACGGTTTTTAGTAGTACCTGTAAGTCTTCGGCAGTGGACACATCCAGCCCAGTAACTGCTTCCGCTCTTTTATTCAATGTTTTAACTGCTTCTGAAGCGCTTTCATGAAGCCAGGTACTAAAATATTTCACAAAGAAATCGTTTTTTCTGATAACGATCGTGTGATTCAGTGCAAGCTTTAAAAATTATAAAAGACAAAAATATGACTTACCTTTCACTGATTCTGTAGGATACTTCTTCCAGCTTCCCAGTTTTCAGATTGTAAGCCTCCGAACGCTTTAACTGGGTACAAGAGGGTAAGAGAGATACATTTTTAAGACATAACCGGGATTAGTTGCGAAAAATGCTACTCCAGGGCCTCCAGCTGGGAATCGAACCCGGGACCCAGTGAATCTAGTACAGTACTCTGCCAATTGAAGCAGCTACGAAGACTGCTGCCGAGGTTGTGGATTGTAAGGTTGTTGAACTGAAGGGTATATTCAAGGAATATTTGGCATTAACACTTGGTAACATGAAATTATATTTATAGCAATAGTAATAATGATAGTGTCAGAATATAAATATTATAGAATATAACATAATAATAGTGTAAGAATATAAATGTTATAGAATATAACTTAATAATATAACATAATATAAATATTATTTCATGTTACTGAGTGTAAATGCCAAATATTCTACAAGAGAGTTACGAGACCTTGTTTGAGTTGATTGATATTAGATTTTGACAGTAACAGATTCAATATGCCAGCGTAGAGCGAAACAAAAATACCTGGAGTACCCTCCCAGTTACAGTTAAAATGTTTTTCAAAAAAGTCCAGTAAACTGAAACTATCTCTTATGGGTCGAGTTTAGAGCAAGATAATAACACAGTTACTACTACTTCTTCGGTTAACAACAAAACTACAAGTATAGTTTGTAAAATTATATTAGTCCGCACGGAGAAAAACAAAAACTGACATCTGCCGGGATATTTGTTTACCAGTAAAAAGCTAAAAAGTTTGTGAACTTAGTTTTTTCTCATTTCAGTTTAGGATGTTCTACAACCTTTTAGCTGTATCCGATATACATGGTGACAGATAACTAAAAAACTCGGTATCCGACGCACCCCTAATCTGATGTGGTTTTAATTAATAAAACAGTATTCCATCCATTCTTTCACTGGACTCGATGCAAAGATGATAAAATTTTCTGTTGATTCCATACACTTTTAGCCAGGAATCGGCACAAATTAAAGCGCTCAAGCAATGAAATGTAAAACATTCGTGAAATTTCGATTTATCTAATTCAGAGAAAAATTGTGAAATAGAACTTACATAAGGCCTCGCTACATCTTTAATTTTCTTGAGGTCATGATCTCGTAGAAAGTCTCGAAAGATGACGATTTTCGGCTTAGCTAAAACCACTTCTTCTTTGGCTGGTTTTAACACAAGGAGCGGGTGATTGGTGACGTAACGACACTTAAGAAAGCGGGAATGTCTTCGAAACTAAATCATGATAAAAAGAAGAGTGAGATGACAGCGAAGAGAAATGGATTGCCGGTCGGAAAAAGGGAAATTAGGTTTCATTACGTTCTACTGTTAACTTTTTCGTTTATTTTTTCATTTATGTTGGTTTATTTGTCATTGCTTTTTTTGTTTATTTACTTATTTATTTACTCATTTATCAATTTAATTTGTTCATTCGCTCACTCGCTTATTTATCTATTCATTCATTCATTCATTCATTCACTTATTTATTCATATATATCGCTGTTTAAATCTGATAAAAAATTATAGTAAAATAACAATTATTTTAACCTGATGATGACTGCATAGTCGAAAACGTTTGATTTTATTAACAATATCTTTAACTTATTCATGTATATACTTTTTTATCAGATTCACTTATTTATTTATTTATCTATTTATTTATTTATTTATTTATTTATTTATTTATTTATTTATTTATTTATTTATTTATTTAT
>JBAHVQ010000413.1:793987-831474 GCA_036872915.1 Nanipora kamurai | reverse complement strand
GACAACACTCTTCTCACATGTGACCAAGGTAACTTTAATCAGAAAACTGCGCGTAGCCGGAATCGAACCCTAGTCACTGAGGTGAGAGACATGTGCACTACCACTGTGCCACCAACACCCCTTCAAACTTTTGAACATAAGCTACGTTCAAAATTTTTTATGCCAGAGTAGCGTGAAACTGTGTCTGATTATTCATCTGGCAGCGCTGGGAATCGTTTACATTTTTGGAAATGATGAAACATAATACATTAAAGAGAAAACATTTTTGGAATCCAAACATTTTAATACAAAAATTGATGCACGTGTTCATATGGCAAAAATGTTTCAAAATGGCTCCCAATCACATAATGAAAAATAGAAATACAAAAGCCATAGTAGAAACCAAGTTAAATAAGCAATATTTATTGCTTTTGTACGTATCCTATGCTGGGCATTAATATTTATTATAAGATGGTTTCCGCCTGGTGAAATACTCTTTCTTGTCAACATAGAATGCAAAAATTTCTTATAGGTTTTAAACTGTAAAGTCAGAAAACTAGGTTTTTGTAGAAGCAAATTAATTGATAACTTGAACTGCAATTCAGACCACCGCATTTCCAAATTAGCTGAGAGATATTTATCGCAACACAGTGTATGTTGTGAACATATTTCCCACCGCAACCAGGTGAATAATCAGACATGGTTTTACGCTACTTTGGCTTTAAAAGTTTTGAACGTAGCTTAAAAAACTACCATTCATGACCCAACCTTTCAATATTCCTATCTAGCGTCCTCATCAGGGGTGATTGATCGGAACATGAGGTCCCTATTTACACTGAATGTTATTCTGACGTTTTTTGACTATAACGATTTGCCCTTTTCTTGTGATATTCTGGTTAGTTTGATATGCAAATTATTCTCATTATGCATCAAATTGCATAATGGCTTGTTGTAAAGTTAGGAATATTGTTGAAGTTATCCAACAAACTCACTTCAAACTGTACACGTGGATGTAGTTATCTCATGACACTAGACATAACGACGTCTCGAGCGATTTAATTTTATGTCAAAGATATTCACGATTTCTCAGTAATTTACCATCCAATGTAACGCATGTAAGTTGGTACATACATATTAAAAGGACTTTAGTATTCCAAGAATGAAGTCAGGAATGCAAGACCAGTAAAGGTCAAATCTTTATTATTCAAGGTCTTTCCAGTGCGGGCGTTTCTTAAAATCTAGCAACCGAAACAAACCACGCACAAAATGTTCTCAGAAAATATTTATTCAATTTTACAAAAGACTATCCATGTTAATGCATGTTAAAAAAGCAAATTAGAGTAAACAGAAATGTCCGAAATATCTTTAATTGCGGGAACCACTCAGTATTTTAATAAAATACACAACAACGGTAACTCCGAAAATCGATAAATTAATTAAATATGTTATCGATTTTCGGAGTTACCATTGTTGTGTATTTTATCGAAATATCTTTATGTATAAAGATTACAAGAACTTGTACTGACAAAAAAAAACTGATTCGAGTAAGTTAATATATGGTAGCACCTTGACACAAACTTATACATCGTAGAAAAAAGGTGGGACAATTAGTTGCCAGGCAACAAAAATATTTTTGGAATTATAGAAATTCTCAATATCTCCAATATAAAAGGATTGATTTAAAGCACGAGTAATAGTTTCTCTAATAATGATGAGGAAGCCGTGGGTGGGATAGTACATATTAAAACGTTCCTTAGCTTTTCGGCAAAGGAATTTGATCAACGTATAATTTAAACAAGGTTTCACCATGTTTAAAATATACGTTGACGTCGTTGTTTTAATTTCTCAATTTACGCCGTGAAAGTACCGTGAGTTTCAAGGACGAAAACATAAGCACAATCAAAAACATACCAAGGCTAAACCAAGGTCTGTTTCTTAACAGAGAACTTCTCCTGCATTGGAGATTTGCGAATGAACTGATGATGTGCTCGACGCCCTATATGTTACTGTAAAATAGAACTTTTTGGTAAACAGAGAACATCGAGCTGCGCTCGAAAAAAGAGTTTGTTTTTTTCGTTAAGTAGTTGAGGCATAATATCGTATAAGTAGTATAAGGCTGATCGGCAAGCGAAGTATTATCGGAATTGGCCAACATGTCACATGGAATGAAGGCATTACAAAATGGTAGTTCATAAGAATAACATACTGAAGAATGGAGACCAATCTTGTTCTGCAACACGCAACATCACCAGAGTGAGACAATTGATAGGTTTAATATAATCCTTATTAGTCACCTATATTGTAACTATATTTGATGTAAACCCACTTATTGTATCACTCTAGTGATGTTGCATTTTGCAACGAAACATTATAGTCTTCATTCTTGGATAAATTATCCTTAAAAATTACCATTTCTTCATGCCTTAATTCAGTGTGGTGTGTCGGATACAACTCTTTATATTTTACCTAGTATGTGACACATGCAAAGTCTTCTTCCCTAGGGAACTATTTGGTTCACATTTGTGTGTTGGGATTCCAGCACTTGCAGCAGTGGTTATTCCCGCCCTCGAATTTGAGTTGAGAGTTTGTCTTGAACTCCTATAAGATTTGATGTAATGTGTAAGGTAGCTGGCGTGACTTCCTATCACAACGGCGTCAGTGAATTGTTTTGGATTTGGATGACCCGCCGACCAATGTTAGCTTGGATCCAGTTCCCTGTCACCAGCATTTATGTGGCCGGTTGTAACGCTTACGTCATTCCTGGAACACGTCTCGTGTGAGGCTTGGTTCATGTCACGAATCCACCTTCACAAACACCTTGGGTCGTGAAAATATTTTTATCGCACTCTCGATTTCGCGAAGTTTCTTTTCGAGTTCCGTTTTCCTTGTTTTGATCCGAAGAGTGTCGCAGCTGACGGGGAGCGAGTTTAGTTCTGTCGTCATTTCGTTTTGCTCTGGAAAGAAACGATGATGAGATGAGGGATTAAGAATGTCTTTATTAATAATTTTAGTGCTGTGACATGCAGTGTTTTCAACAGAGCTTTGACTGGCCAGACCTAGGCTTGGGGTCATGGGCAGGCAGGGCATCGGAAAAACAGTTGATCCTCAATGGCTATTGACAGCGCATGACCGTTGATTCTGAAATGCCCAGCAGGTATGATGGGCAGAAAAACAACATAATGCAAAACATAGAACCTTATTCTATTCTGGCGATCTAAATCGCTACGACCACCGAGATCGCCGTGGCATGTTTGCATTTGATCGCTGCAAGCTCCGAAGGGTGTTTTCCGGCAATTTTAGCATTCCTCGTGATCACAGCGATTAAATGGAAACTGGGCTCAAGAGACAACAGTAAATAAGTTAATAAATTAGGATAGAAACCAGTGAAACTAGCTTACTTTTCTTCAAGAGCTCCAGCGTCTGTATCCGTTCATCACGGGGCATAAGAGTATGTCCAGGTGGAATACTCGGATCAGGTGTATTTCGTATTCTCTCTTCTTCCTCCACACGCCACTGCTCTTGACGTTTTCTTAAACTACGCGAAAAAAGACAAATTGGATCCATTATAGCATGTCTAAAATAAATTAAGCGTTGACTAAGGACTTCAGCAAATAGGGAATAGATTCTGCAGTTTCTGGGAAACATAGGACACACACAGCACACTGCACTCACTAAAACCCCAAATAGAAACGCTGAAGTTCTACGGACCGCAACGACAGCAGCGACCACGGTGGTCTAGATGAAATCAATTCAATTTCAGCGACCAAAACGACAATAGAATGATTGCTGTTTTCAAATACAAAACATTTCAAACGATCCATAAGACTAAAACCTTGGAATTTTGTCTATGACAAACACTGATTAAGTCGTTTTGTTTTTTTTATTCCGGCTGTGTGGTGAAATTACTGGTGCCCTGAAATGAAAAAGTGATTCTCTGTCGTAAAGTTGATGCTATTGTACTAGCAACACACATTTTCCACAACGATGTCATTTTCCACCAAATTCGCCATCCGGAGGTTTCAAAACAATAGATCAAAAGTTTCAAGAAACATTTGGCAAATTAGAGAATAAGCAGAAATTTAAAACATTAACCTGTCAAGCTCAGAAAACTTTTCTGAGTCTATAACGGGAATCGAGCCCGTAACCTTCTAATCGCCGGTGAGATGTTCTAACCATTCAGCTACATGGACTCAGATGGTAGAACGGTTACTACTTTTACTGATTCGTAGTGACATGTGTACTAGTAACTGTAGTCTCGACAAGTCATGTAATCCACATTAGTTAACTAGCTAATGAGCATCTTACCGGCGATCCGACGGTTACGGGTTCGATTTCCGTTAAGGGCTTAGAAAACTTTTCTGAGTTTATAAGCTTGAGGAGCATGCGCAATCTCCATCTACATACAGCAAACTACCACAACATTTACCAGTATATTCAATCAATCTGTCAGTGGGACAAACAAGGCAATGACCTCCGGTCATTTCCTTCATACTTCTGCTCAGTATCTTTATTTTGTATTTTTAGGGGCCGTTTCCATGTCCTGGACTGTCTCGTTTAACCGGTTGATCGTTTCATTAAGATCTTACCATCAGTGGCGTAGCAAGGAATTTCCGAGGGCAAGATAGGACAGCCGGGGGTGTCGCCAGGCTTCCATCAATGGGAAATGAGATGAAATGTCGCCAAGTAGCTTGTGCGTCGACAACGCAAATGCACCAAGGAGTGTGGAGACATATATCCACCCAAAATATTTCAACCTTTGAAGTTTTCAGCAGGATCTATTATTTGAAGGAAGGGGGACAGTCCACAAGAATGCGACACGTACAGATCAATATTTATTAGTAAAACAATAATGTTCTTTTTTGCGTGGTCCAGGGGCATGCTCCTCCGGGAAATTTTAATTTTTTCAGAGCTCTGAAACTACATTATAAGCGTTTCCGAAGACATAATTATATGTAAGTCCCCCCCCAAAAAACACACACCGGGTCTGAATCGGCATCGCTACGTGATTTTTCAGTTTTCGAAATAAGATAAAATTGTCCTTGAAAAAAAAATTTGCACACCGAGTATATCAAATGTAGCAAGGAGCACGGTTGCTGTGAGATAATCAAAAGGGCTGAGAAACTGCCAGAACTTAAGAATGGAGAAACTGACGTTTCGAGCGAAGGCCCTTTCACTCCGACGAAGGGCCTTCATTCGAAACGTCGGCTTCTCCACTATCAGTGGCGTAGGAAGCAAGTTGAGATTGGGGGGGCCGATCTCACGAGGCGCCACCATGGTTGGCGCGGAGAGAGAAACTTTTTAAAATGTGGAGTCTCTAGATCGCCGGAAACGGCATGTTTAGAGTCTCATCTGATACAAATGATATGAACTTTTCGAACACAGATATTTTATTTATTTATACACGAGCTCAGATACCTCCGAAATTCCAAAAATGTCACCGCATTTTCCAAATTCAATTATTTTTGCGAGGGCGAAAGACATCCCGGCCCCCCCACATTTAATATTGGGGGCCACGGCCCCCGCGGCACCCCCGCTTCCTACGCCCCTGTCCACTATTAAGTTCTGGCAGTTTCCCAGCTTTTTTGATTATCTACAAGCCCTCCAATACTACCCGCAGTGCTCCACTTTTATATCGCTGCTGCTGTGAGCCTGTTTAAAAAACTTTCATCATGGGCGATTTATTTACATTCAAAAATTGAAAAACCGCGTCGCGATGCCGATTCGCAGCTGCCGTGTGAGCCTTTAGAGCCTTTCTCAAACGAGAACCCAAATCCCCGCAAGTTTACTCTACAATAGTCACCCCCCTAATGGCTATAGGAAAAACGTTCAGTGCCCAATTCGTGAAGGTATGATGTGAAAAAAAGGCAGAAAAGAAGTTTGGCGATCTGGGATCAACTTACTAGTGTGGGACGTGACCTCGCTTGTACTTTTTCTCTTCTTCACTTCGTTTCTTTTCCAGCTGCTCAACCTTTACCGCCGAGGGAGACCGACGGCGTAGGACGGGAGATGACGATGCTTGGCGAATGTTCTTTGAAATGTGATTAGTTTTCACCTCTGTTGGCTTTTCCTGTAGTAGAATTATGGAAGGAAATATTATAGGTAAGCAACGATATGGCAGAATTATATTACAAATGAGCAATGATGTGGTAGAATATGAAAAAAAACAGGAAAAGGGGAAGAAGAAATAGTGAAAATGGGAAGAAATAGTGGTAGGAAGTGAGAGGGAAGAAAGATTAAAAGGAAACGACGAGAGAGGAGAGGAAGACGCGAAGACAGAGATAACCACGAACAGTGAAAACAAACAGAGAAAAGAAGAAAAGGAGGGAAGAACTACGGAAGAAATGGATATATGGTAGGAACAGACTAGAAATAGTAGTCCTGGATCTGTTCATTTGAGCAATGGAAAAACACTTATACATATCTCAATATTTCAGTCATGCTGGTGAGAAATACTACGCAAAAAGTTAAGTAATGTATTCAACAAGGATTCAGAATTGTCAGATTTAAGGATGTATTAACTACAGCTGTGCAATCATAACTGAAGATTTAAAACAAATGACCTATGAGTTGAGTTCTTTATACTTAATGCTGAACAGAAAGTTGTTCATGTGGGAGCTTGGTAAATATCAGACGACTAGAGGACGTTCGTCAAGCTCGTTATCTCAGAAAAACGATTTCTGAGCCCTAGACGGGAATCGAACCCGCAACCTTCTGATAATGTATTTCCATCATTATTATCATATCGTGACTTCCGCTTAGGCAGTACATATGACAAACCTGCACCTTAGCTCACCATCTGAGTCGTGGTAGCTCAATAGTTAGAGCGTCTCACCGGTCATCAGAAGACTGCGGATTCGATTCCCGTCTAGGGCACGGAAATCGTTTTTCTGAGACAACGAGCTTGACGAATGTCCACTAGTCAGTCGCCAGTTGAGTTATTTAGTATTGAAGATGAAATGACAAAATTAATAGGCCTTGATAATAGAAATATTAACATTTCACCTTGCTAGCCTCATTTCTAACTTTAGGTATGGTCAACTTATCTTCTGGAGGAAGAACTGACTTCACTACCACTTGACGATCATGCACAGGAGATCCACTCCGTGAGTGCTTTCTGAGAAATGAAGTTGAAGTAGACCTTGGTGCCTTGGGGGTTCCCTGTTGGATTATAGTAAATAAATAAAAGATGATTAACAACCACAACATAACAAAAAATCACACAGCAAACCACTTCAAATATCAGCACTTTATTTACTGGTATTTAAGACATTTAACAAGACAGAACAGAAGGTTTATTTAAGTACATGTATTTCAAAAAGAAAGAATTTGAACTTTATCACTTAAAGATAGATAGATGGATGGATGGATGGATGGATGGATGGATGGATGGATGGATGGATGGATGGATGGATGGATGGATGGAAGGACGGATGGACGGATGGACGGATGGACGGATGGACGGATGGACAGAAAGACAGACAGACAGACAGACTGACAGGCAGGCAGGCAGACAGACAGACAGGTAGATAGATAGATAGGCAGATAGACAGACAGACAGACAGATAGACAGACAGACAGATAGATAGATAGACAGACAGACAGACAGACAGACAGACAGACAGCCAATACTAACAATTTCCATACTACATACCCAATACTTACGATTTCCACAGGGTAAGGTTTCCATCTAAGACACTGCTTTCCAGAGGCTTCAACAATCAAATTTTTCTCCCAGGGGGTCAAAAACTAAAACCTCCATGTTGTCCAGTAATCCCTGGTAACCCCCCATGCAGGACTAAACAGTGATGATCAAACCCACATGGGGGTCTAAGGGAAATGACCAAAAGACCACCATGTAAGCCATTTTTGGCAGGTCAATACCATAAACATTCAAATAAGCAACCACCTTGGAACACATGTCCACATTGGAGTAAATGCCCACCTTCAGAACTAAGGCACCCAGAACTCAAATTAATACACTAACAGTATCTGAGAAATTAAAGTAAAATTATATGACAATTTGGTAAAAACTGCCTGATACCTTCAATTGCTGAACCACTTTGGATTCAACATGTTCAAATTTATCTGGTTTATGAAGCACTCTTAATGGTTCTCTTGAGCTATCCCTCTCACTTTCCTGATTTGATTTTTGGAGTCTTCGGATCTGTTTTGCATTTTCTTTCACAAAATCCCTTTTTACACCACTTGTCCCTTGACATTTGCACATAAAAAGGAAATGGTAAAAGGTTATGTTTGTGTTTATGAATATGTATGTAAACAGCCATGATAAAAAATGTCCTGAGATTATCAAGCTACTGGTAGTAGGTCTGGTTATCAACATTTTGCAATCTTCCCTGCCAAAATTATGTCTCATAGAAACACTGGGGTATATTTGTACTGTCTATATGAATACCAAGACAGATGATTTGAAACTGCTGACTTAGGATAAAAAGTACTTTATACTGTAAGAAATATTAACGGTAAAGGCTAGCATAAAACACAGAATAAAGGAATAATAAAGCTTTATTCTGAGGTTTCATTGTATTCATCACAACATCTTCAGAGAAACTAATTACATAATTGACCAAGCTGAGATATATATTAATACAGTCGTAAATTAACAAATTGGGGAGTGATGCTAAAAAAATAACAGTTACAAATGAGAAAGGAAAGATAGGAAACAATGAAAGGAGACAATGAGAAGAAATATGATAATGGAAAAACTAAATACCACAAATTTTCCTCATCAATTAGCATCTAATAAGGGGCTTTACAGAGTCCATTTGAAAAACTAGCAGAATGAGCTTTGTTGGATCTAAAACAATCAGCTGTTGCTTGCAGTATTTATATCAAATTTTACAACTCAAATTTTAAATATATTACGTAGATACATGCACACACACATACATACATACATACATACATACATACATACATACATACATACATACATACATACATACATACATACATACATGTATAGGTACATGCATAGGTACATACATACATACATATCTGCTAAGTTAATGATAGCTATGTATATATGTATATATAAATACAAGTATGCACGTAAGCATATATTTGTACATACATTTATAAATATGTATGTCTGTATGTAAACATTACATATATATACATATATATTATTAATTATTGTATATAAGAATACCATATATAAGGAGATATGTAAGGTAGGTAGGTAGGTAGGTAGGTAGGTAGGTAGGTAGGTAGGTAGGTAGGTAGGTGGGTAGGTAGGTGGGTAGGTAGGTAGGTAAATAGGAAAGTACATATAGGTAGGTTGATCAGCGTGCTTGGGTGCACATGGATGTGATTGCAAAAATACATACAACCTCACACACGTCACCGGATGATCTGTGAACCGTTATTTGTTTTATTACCTAGTCTGCTAGATCCAACCGAATACGGCTTGGAGTAAGGATTGAAGAGTTGGGCAACACTTCCTTGACTCTTCAAAGCAATCGACATAGCTTCGGGTTTAATTCTTGGTTTGGCTCGTTTACAGTCACTATCTCTCACTACGGCTACATCAGGTCGCCTTGTTTGAAAACCAGGGTCCGATGGAATTGTCCATGTATTTAAAAGAGCCATAGTTCAGAAACACTCCGACACTTTTCGAGACCACAGTACCGTTTACTATTCCTCACGATATCACTGTTTAACAGATCAATACAACCAAATTCCAACAAATGATCAAAAGTGGATAAAAATGTGTTTGAATTAGTCTTAAGTATACATTAAGTATACTCTTTAGTTATTATGACCATATAATAGACTCGCGTAACACTATTTCATTGCTTGCTGACAGGAAATTCCAGCTCAAAACAGTACCTTCTGTAATAATAAAAACTGTTTACTTTCCATAGCAGCCGTTGAGGAAGCTTATCACGTGATAAAAAAAATTTCTTCACGCGCGATCTGATTAACAGAAGACTGGGCACAAGGTCTTAAAAACGGGGGAAATATGTGGATATAAATATATTCCCACCCCACTTTTTTAGTCGACTCTCTGTCAGTCTACAACTGTAATCACATCGAAATCAGCTTTACCCCTTCTGGTTGTTGTTATGTCAGATCATTAAGCATAATATGGTTATACCATCAGCAAAAGCAAGATGTGCCGGAAGCTCCTAAGCTAAACTTTGAGTAGTAATATCACCTTTCAGAAAGGAAGATTTTCACGCCAGTCAGGAGCAGAGCATCCCAAGGTCGAATGTAGGGGGCGTGGGCAACTTACGTCCCCCACTTTCTTTGGTATAGATAACCTTTCTAACAGAACACTAATTTCGAAGAAAAAGTGCAACACGTCAGGAAAACGTAGCGAGTTTTCAGTATTTAATAATGAAAGTCTTTTCTAGTAGAATCAAAACGACTTTCACTATGTAACATTACTTGCTAGCACTAGACTGCACTGACGAATTTAAAACTTCACATCTTTTGAAGTTTGAATTTGAGGATAAACTTAACTTGGTTGTTACATTTTCAAAAAATTTCCTATTATGCCGTTTTTAGGAACATAAATAAGGAGTGTACAATAGGAGATCAATATGTTTATGTCAGATCATTGCACTCCCCCCTTTTCCTCAGAGTTGGTCCTCAGAGCAGAAACCTTAAACTTGAACAGGACACCAAAGCCGACCTGTAGTCAGGCAAAAGGGTCAACTAGTTGCCCAGCTTGAGTCAGGTGGGAATGCCGTCAGATTAAAGTTGTGTTATTGTTTGAAGACGATTTTGAGTGAAGTTCTCATTAATATCCAATAGGTATATTCTCCGATTGGCTGCATGTATTTGATCAAGTGCAAAAGCTTGTATTTCTGATTGGTCATAATCAGACGAAAATTTTATATCAAGAATAGCATCATGGAATCCTACATAAAATTTTCATCCTAATGAGCATCAAGCTTTGTTATTTTGGTAGCTTTTCTTCTTTGCTTTTCAATCAAACCGAGCCTTTAAAACACAAATATATCAGCCAACAACGGTAAAAATGCAATTTCCAATCAACGTCCATTTATTTCACTGTCATTAAGATCACTATAACGATTCTTTTCGGAACTTTTTCAAACACACCCAGCACGTGTTTTATCAAGTATAAAATTCTCGCGCTCTGCGCTCGAGTTTTTAACTTGGCAAAACGTTGCTATTTTTGTTTTTAATATTAATCAAGAAAACTACGTGGCAATTAGCTTCTCAAGTTTACCGATAAAACGTTACATTCTGACAATTTTGAATTCTATGCTTCAATTCTTTCAACGGTTTTGGCCACAACTTTGAATTAAAACAGCTAAGGACTGGATCTAGCTCTCAGTTTAAAGTTCTTTGGAGAAAGCAAGTTGATTGGATTATAGACGAACTTATGTTGCATCAGATGTAGCCGGTTAGTGACTGGAAGGAGAGTTGCTGACTATACAAACTGATTGCCTGTCGTTAAAAATTTCCCACACATTCCCTTAATGAAGAATAAAAAAAGATTCCTTAACGAGATTATCCTTAAATTCTATTGAGCTAGTTCATTACAATGGTAATAACTTCAAGCATTAAACGGCAATCCACAGGGAAATGACAATAGCGGATGGACTGAAAAGTCGAAACGCCTGTGTAATGCATCAAATATAAAACAGAAAATAAATGCTAAAATAAGGCTGGCAAAAAAACATTAAACCGACTGACGTTTCGAGTTAAACCTCCTCGGAATAACTGCAAAAGATCAGTTCACTTCACGTCGCGGAACACATCATCACGTGTTGATACTTACTGCTCTATTCATGTTAAACGAAAACATTTTGTTCGTAGGGCAAATAATAATAATTCTGTTCGGTAACTTCCTTCAAATCACATTCCGAGACATTGAATCATTTGGTTTTACGTGGCAATTTTAACTACCTATTGCAGTTAGAGTATTGATAAATCAATCCTTTCGAGAGAAAAAATATCGTTTGTACAGAAATGAGTATCCTTTCATCATTTGGTGCTAATTTATGCCGATACGTTCTTCAGAAAAAACAATCGCTTTATTCATTAATCATATTAATACAACGTCATTGATCAGGATAAATTGTCAAGGAATAAACACCAGATGTTGAATAAAAAGAGGCGAACTTATATTTAAATGCTAAACACATTAGTAGTCAAAAACCGCTATCCTTATTGAATTAAAAAAGCGTACAGAACAAGTTGACTCATCGACTGGTTGGGAAATCTAAGCAAAATTTAAATTCTGTAAAAAGAAAAAAACTCTCAACATTTTACAACTGGGAATTAAACTTTAAATTATTCGATAGTAAACTTAACCTTTGTGTCACTGTCATGCCATTTACAATGTGACTCCGTCGGTTTGCTGTTCGTCCAATCGCTCTTTCTGCTTGTTCTTCATTACCGCTGTTCAATGTCTCCCATAAGGTTTGAATGTAATGGCAAGCGATTCTCAAGATCTCTAATTTCGTTATCCGTCGTTTAGTCTTCGGCAACGGAATACATCGCTTCAAGTTGTTTAGGGCTCCATTCAAGGATTTCATACGACGTCTCTCGCGGTCGTTTGCGCGCTGTCTTCGTAACTGTTTTAAAGGCTCACGTGGTGA
This sequence comes from Nanipora kamurai, assembly GCA_036872915.1. NCBI lineage: Eukaryota > Metazoa > Cnidaria > Anthozoa > Scleralcyonacea > Helioporidae > Nanipora > Nanipora kamurai. The sequence goes on along the minus strand of JBAHVQ010000413.1, from coordinate 818,899 downwards.
ATGCTCCGGTGCGTCCGCGCAGTTGCTTTCCAATCTCTTGCACGTGTGCGGACAGGTATCGGTGCTCAAGTTCAACGAATGGCCGGCAGACTTGCTGTATACCTCTAAATATTCCCAGTCGGTCGTTGATGAATTTTGTTTCGTGGAGATATCTGGAAAATCAAGCGAACTGCTCAGTGTCTCGTGAATGGATGGTATATTTAGAAGCTCTAGGTCTTCAGCTGGGCACTCATAACGACTGCTCAGATTAGCAGGGTTGTTTGACGGTGTTTGCAGGATGGAGTTGGCGGCAAAACCGTTCACGTTATCCCAATAAAATTGATCTTGCGGTTTGGCCTGTGTATCAGCGTGTCCTACATGTGTATGACGTCCAAAATCAGGTCTAGGAATGTCCGGGGTCCACTTACAAGAGCTGGAAAGCGACCTCTCCATGAAAAAAAATCTGAAAGATCGAACGAAATTCAAAATGAATACTACTGAATGCAATAGGACTCAAAAACAGTGAAATTTTGAAGTGGTAAATGAATTTTGCTTCAAAGAAGAGTCTCGAACGACGGTTATTGCTGAATGCTTTCAGTTTCATACAGTTCTGAAAATATTTTTGACATCATGTGGAAGGAAGAGTGTTGTTCTTTTAAAGTTAAAAATCCAGAGCAAACCTCCAAACACGTGTAAACGAATGGTAACGCTAAGTTTCCTATACAATTACCTGTTAGAGGAATTTCCCAATAGATAAAAAATGCGTCGTCTTTTGAAAATTCGTCGAGTTTTATTTTGGATCTCTCGCTCAACGTTGCTCTCTTGATGTCCAAGAGGGTTCGACTACCTAGAGGCCAAATTTACTGGGTGCCATTTATACGGAGACGCTGGGCGACCAATGCTTTAATTAAGTGAGAACAATAGTCATCGGTTGCCTACAAAACCAGAAGTTATAGTTCGCATGCTGTTGGTTCTTCTTTTTCCACTAACCTAACACCAAATGATCATTATAATTACGGAGATTCAATTATCGTCACATTTGTATGTATCGATCAGTTCTGACGGAGAACCGCCAGTGCTTAATTGATCAAACCAATTGTAAGCCACGTGATCGTTCATATTAGGTAATACACTAAAACAAAAGATTGACATACAGCGTTATGAGAGCTGAGAGTTGTGACACTCACGTGCTACAAACACAATCTCCGTTGTTAGGTGATTAAATTTACCGATAGGCGATGGATCGTACAGTCTCAGTTTCTTCCCACGATAGCTGAGCAAACCAGCCAATCCCACGTGTTCTCTGTTTTCTATAAAACCGCTCTCCTCCTCTCCGCCCAAAAATAGGGTGTTCTCCATTTGAATAGTTTCTTTCTTATACTATCCTTTCAGTTGAACAGGGATTTTCCTCAGTAAATAACGGAATAGTACATTAAACAATCTCCTTTGCTTATGGACCTTGAGAGACCTACATCAAACTTTCCTCAAATCAATCTGGCCGTAAGGCACGCATGCGCTAACTGTAAATGACTTGGGTAACACTTCTCCTGTAACGCCGGCATGGAACAAAGTAAAAGTAGAAGGCAAAGAGGACAACCAAGGTTAAATCACAAACTCGCTGTGTGATAATTCGTTGGGTTTACTCCAAAGAGCAAATTACTCTCTTGTATGCCTTATTGTACAAAGTCTACAGTTAATTTATTCCCACACAAAGAAAAGAGGCAGAATGCTAAAACAGACGGAACGAAATTTGACATTGCTGTTCAAAAAAGCTGTGGAAAATAAGGAAACCCGCTGCTTTTATTGAAAGAAAAAGCGGAGTATGAAGAAATGACAAATTACACTCTGTTCACAAAATATTAGGAGATGTTTTGTCAACGAAGGTTTCTCTTTGAAGGTTTGTTTAATTAAAATGACAAAACATCCTGTGCATATGGCTGCATGACATCAAAAGCAGGAAAAGTTTAAGAGGATTTTTAAATGTCGGCAGCCGACTTGGATTTAACGTGGTGGCAACATAATATACCTGGGACAAGAAGAAAAAATGAAGAGGATTTCTTTTTTGGCTCCACACCTCAATCAAGGATCGCTCAGATAGAGAATGTTTACTAACCTTGCGGTGCGGGTGTTAACTTCTAACACGCTGTCTGTGAAAAACATGTTCCTTTGTAAAACCATTGTCTTGGCAAGAACAAAAGAGAAATCATTGCTTAAAAGCTGAATTTAAATAGCCACCGAAACCGTAGTTTTTAGTTTTTGTTTTTGGTGGAAAAGCCACGACAAACCATATCTCTTTTGGGGTTTGGTTTCTGGCGTTTAGAGAGCGGAAATGCAGATCGTTTCTTGCAGGTGAATCACTGAAAAAGAGTTCTGAACTAGAGGGACGTCGTTCTAGTGTACTAATGACTTTAAGCCTGTGTGTGGAAGATTAATTTAGAAAAGACACCGCGTCCTTTTCCTTCTGTTTGTCACACGTGCACGACGACAATTCACACCCAGTTTTTATCGTGTCACCAGGCGCATTTACTGTTTGGTAACACTTGACGATAAGTGTAGTTAATAAACTTCACTTGTGAACAATACCAACACGTTTTTTTTTCAACCAGAATAAGGTGTTCTTGTTCTTCATCTCCACGAGGTTTTGCAATTCCTTAGTCACCTCCCTAATATGAAGCATTCAGTCTTTTGAACTCATTCAGCTACTCCGTAATGACTCCCATTGCAAGAACGGTGGACATTGTAAAAACAGCTTAATAGAAAATAATTACATCTGTGTGCTTTCTATACCTTCTTTTAATACTTGTTAAAAAATATGTTCCTGGCAATATTGTGCTCTGGATTTACTAATCCCATTGTTTGAAGGGAAAAAGACAAAAAAAGACGGAAAATGAACGATTAACGTTCTGGACTAGCTAGTCATAGTAAGGTCATAGAAAATACACATCATCTTTAGTACAGAGAAGTACTTTTGATATAAGTATGACAGTAACTCTTTATAGAACGCAACATCTCATTTATGAACATCTCTTTTGTCCTTATGTTCATCCAACCTAAAAAGTAATCATCAGCATTTGTGTTTCCTTTGCCAACACTTCTAAGAGAAACACTTTAAAAAGTAACGTTTTTAATGTGATGGCTCATACCTGCAACATTTATGAGATCGTTTTGCTGGAAAAAGTGTTGGATCGTAAATTACTCTTCAACATGATCTCATGCATATATTAAAAACCGGTACGAAACACAGTCGTCTGTTCTTGCACTTATCAGTCATGTCTCGTACTCCTCTTTTTAAAATGACAATGCTATCAAAACAAAAAACGTATCCCTTTTGATTAGTAGTTCCACCTTTCAGGTTGCTTCTGTGCATATTCAATTTTCGCATTAAGGGCAATGCCATGTATGCATTTTTTTAATTCGCTTTTCATGCTATTGACGTACGCCAGGACATAGAGAAACGACAAAATATTTTATGCTTGCATGACATAAGGAATATGAATATTTTTGTACTTTACAAAACTCGTCAGATTATGTAATTAGTGTGCGCAACCTCAGATGTGTTAGATTTTGAAGCGAAAACCTGCAACACGTATTTCCCTATTTAAAGTTGACTAGCAAACAGTGAGCATAATAGTTTTTTATTGTCCTGGATTAATCTAATTCACATGAACAACTCGACGACATGTAAATACAATTATATGCAGAAAGTAATCTCGTAATATCACGTGAGATGATAGGTTTGAGTTCAGAAATTCTTTGTATAACTTTGATCCGATAAGTTCAGAGTAAGCTTGGTTTATGCTTTAAATTGGCTAGATGGCAGAAATCCAGCAAATAGGCAATTAGTTGATAATAAATTTGTTTATGAAAATTTAGCTTTGGGGTAATTACGAAGTCATGTAGGAAAAGATTTTTCAGATTGTTCGAACAATGCAGAACTACCTTGATTATAAAAATAGTAATCAATGTACATCTGAATACATCTCAGTTGCAACTGATGAATGAAGAGATTCCAGTAAAACAAACTCAGCAGGTTTAACTACACAGGATTAAAGTTTTAAAATCGATAACCGACAACGGTGATCAATAAACATAAAGATAACATCATGTACTTATCAGTAGACCCCAAACCCTTTTGAAAGCAACGATATCCATTCTCGTTGTGTTACTCAGTGCAATTTTTTGAGCAAGTTACAACACTCTCTTTCCGCGACACAAGTAGCATGAAAAATTAGACTGTACAATGTTGAGGATTTGTTGTCGTCTGTATATATAAATAAAAACTTAGCCATGCTCGTGTTATTCTAACGATTGAAATTTCAATTTATTGGTCCCTGATTCCAGTCTTTTCGGTTTAGTATTAGGGACCAAATATTTAAGATTTACCAAAGTAAAAATTAAAAAGATAAATCTGAAAAGACTTAAGTTTCGATCGATTTAGAGTGAAAGCTATCTTTTCCGCAAAAAAAATAAATTATTCAGATTGAAATTTTCAATCTTTTCAATTAAGAAAGTGGAGAGAGGAAAGAACATTGATTGGAAATCTACGTTAGACATCGTCACGAACACATCGCTTGTTTGTTAAAGGAACTGATTCTTACCAAGTGATATTACATAAAGCTGGCAGAAAACACAGGGAGGTGTGAATGATGAAGGACATAGATGTGCCATTTACAAAATGAGTGGCCGTTGTGTATCGGGGTATACAGTCACGAGGCAAAGCCGAGTGACTGTGTTCCGATACAGAACGGACACGAATTTTGTAAGTGACTTCTAAAACGTCCCATATTACTACATTTGACATTAATACTGAGTAGAAAGAAAAGTTAAAACAAGTTATACATAGCCGTAAAATTTCAATTTGAGTGTGCGAAAGCCGATGCAAAACTTGTTGATACAGACACTAGCGTCTGTAAATGTGATACAGAACTGATTAATAAAACATCAGTATCTGTAAATTTTTATACAGAACTGATGTTTATTTAATCAGTTCTGTATCGGGGTATATAGACATTGATTAGACCTTAATTTCTTTTGAATTTTCCTCATGAATTGTTGATGAGTTTTAGAAATATATATAGAAATGATAACATTTGACAGGGAGAAAGACCTCGAGTTTCTGAGTTCGTAGTTGATAAAGCTAGCTACTGTTTTCGAACACGTTTAAATAAAATAAGAATTTCACATTGGACGAGCAAGATAATCGGAAGTTAAACTGGAAAATCTTTCAATTTTGAATTTAGAGCTCTCAAAACCCATAAATTTCCAAGGAATTGTTCCACAGTGTAGCACCTTCTGTGATTTGATATTTTAACAAACTTAAAGCACGAAAAGCTTCTTACAGCTGAGAGAAATCGTTGCTATGCCATGTATGAAAGGCCATTTTAAATCTCTGACGGTGACCGCTCTACCTCCCAACGGAAAGAACGCTTCACATTGAAATTTTCAGGAAATGCTTTACTTGTATGGATCTGTGATATGAATCGAAACATCAACAGTCCACTAATTATTTTTTGTTTTTATATACTGGTAGAGATGATGTCACATCTTTGACAAACTGGCAATATCATATGTCAGTTTATCATACATGCATTGATGTACAGCGTCATTTAGGCATGATGGCTGCAAGTACCAAGCCCTTTCTGATTCCAAAGGAAGAACGTAAGGGGCCTGGATCATAATGGGTGGTCCACTTCTCAAAAGGTTCGTTTACTTATTCCGAAAAAGTTGAACCTAAGTAGAAGATCAGAGATAAGAGATTTAACCTCTTAGAAAACTCCCAAAACAACTGACAAACTATTGAAAAGTTTCTTTGGCTCGTGGTGAAGATCAGAGGAGAAGATGTTCTCATAATTGGTAACTATAACTAGACCAAGACACTAAACAAGCAATTAAGCTCGCTTGATAATGAGTGACATTATTTAGTGGTTTGTGGCATTCAGTCACGCATGTCCGTCGTACACAAATGACGGAAAGTTACCGAAACTTTTGATTCGTAAACCTTACGTCCGTAAAAACGTTTCTCAGTTAAACGTCTTTTTTTGTTTCAAGTTAGCGGTGACAGCTTACCGCGTTTTGTGTGTTGTACAAAAACAAGAAACATTTTTCTGTAGGGTAACTCTTTTATCCACAAAAAATTTACACGTCTAGGTTCTTGACATTCAAGCGGAACCTTAAAGCAAGGCTCCCAAGCAAATCCAAGATGGCGAACCAAAGGTACACGTTCCCTGTTTATGTTGTTGATGCTTTTACGGACAAAGCGTTCAGTGGAAACCCTGCTGCTGTTTGTTTAGTTGGACATGAGGTAAAGCAATTTTTGGCTTAGTAGAGAAAACGAAAATAGTGTGTCTCAACGGCATATATTCCAGCTACAACCCAAAAATTTGATCTAATATAACTCTACTTTAGTTTAAGGATTTGAATGACTAGACGGTCTTTATAATATGCATCTCAATTTTCAATATGGACAAACAGGAATTTGAAATTGTGTGAAATAGTCTGAACTGCAAAAGAACTTCAAAATATGGACTTTCACGTTGTATCAGTCAAAAATTAGTGCTTTGTAAGGGACCTTTACGTATTTTATTGGAAGTTATTGGAAATTGTTAAAATAATTTTACATGGATAGGTATAAACTTAACTGGTAACTTAATTTAGTAATTTTTATGTCTTTTTTGTTTGCTGACGATCCGACAAAATTTGTGCTTTCCTCATTTTCATCATGCTAAAATAAAAGTTATTGATTATTATTATTATTATTATTATAATTATCATAATTATATTATTAACATAACTATTGTAATTATAATTCCATAATTATTATTATCATTGTCATAATCTATAATGCCAGGAAAATGGAATAAATCAAGTACATTTTGTTGCTTATAAGCAGTCGTCTGTTTATAAAGATAGCAGGGTGGTAGAGCACATACTTCAAGTTCTTTCTGTTGTAGTTCAGCAAACTTGTCAAGTTCAGGGATTTGAAGTTTCAAGTTCCACTTGACAGTGTGCAAACTAATGTCAAGGATAACTCCATTTGGAGGCAAACTGTTACTATAAACATGCGCTCCAACTCTTTAACGCCTCGCATTCTCACTATTTTGAAAAACATTTCCACAGGAGCATGACGTCGTCACGTATCAACGAATTGCTAGCGAAATGAACTTATCAGACACGGCGTTTATTTGGAAAAAGAACGAAAACCAGGATTACAAAACAGGTGAAGTTAACCGCTGACTGAAATAAAGGAAGGTGATTACACCTGGAAGAAAAATGGCGTGTGTGAACTGTGAAGAAATCCGTTGATAGAAACTAAAATATCAAGTCAAGTTTACCGAAGTTATTTGAGATTACTGTAATTGGAGTTTTAGCCCCCTTCAAACATCAAACGAACGATCAAGTTTTATTTTAAAGTTTCATTTTAATTTAGATAACTGCTTCAACATGCGATGGTTTACTCCTAAATGCGAGGTACTTCTGTGTGGCCACGCAACGCTGGCATCAGCAGCTGTGTTTTTTGACGTTATTGGTATGTAAACCGTAACAGTTTCATGTAAGTCCATAAGCCCCAAGAAATAACAAAAAGGGTGGAAAAAACATTTGACTCTAACCAACCACCCAGTCAACCAACCAACAAGCGCACGGAGTTCGCTGGTTGGTTTGGGCGAAGAAGATCCTGGTAAACGCCAGTCACGTTACTCTAAAATATTGGACTATTTAGTCACGTGGTATATGCAGTCTAGCAACAATTGCTATACTTAATAATTCAAAGAGAAGAGTGGGAGATTACGCATACATGGAGTTTATTAGGTAATTTCTCCACCGGCCATTCCTGGGGACGAAATTAAATCCATCCGGCCAGTCGCACTGGTAAATTACAGAAGTATCATGAATATTGACTGACTCAATCTTACTTGTGTAAACAGCTGCAACGTTTTTCATCTGATTATTTGATCAATTCTTTTAAGGAAACACAAGCAGCTCCATCACGTTTGATACCAAAAGTGGGCCGCTGAACGTTAAGAGAGATGGTAAGGAAACACTTTTCTGCTGCCTTAGTTGCTAGAACCGGTAAAAATAAGTGTGTAAAAATGTGGACAGGTTCCGTGAAGTTCCTCGCAGAACAAAATATTACACATGAAGTTTCTGAAACATTTTACGAACTGTTGGCGAAAGCCGTCTGGTACTTAAGGACAAAAAATTTTTCCCTGAGCTGGTGAAGTTGCAAGAGTTTTGGCTTCATTTGATATTTATTGATATCATTTAACTCCTTCCTGACCGTAGTGGTCCTCAGGGACCACTGGAGACTTTAGTATTTTACTCTGGCTAACGCCAGACGATTTTAGTCGTCAAGGGGAAAGTCCTCGGTCAGGAAAGAGTTAAGTAATTATTAATAAGGGTTAAGTAAAATAAAAGGAGAAATAAAACACAAAGCGAAATCGCTTTTATAAGATATGACCTTTGAGTAACGATCAAATTTACTGTACAACAGGAGTTTGTTTGTTCACTTGTAAGGACATTTAAAGAAAATCGTTTAACCTTCTTTTTTGTTGTTTCTCATTCGTAAGTCATAGATGGGTTTATTATCAGGTTCTTGGGTCTCAGTGATACGACTCTTTTTCAAATGACTTCATCTTTTTATCACTTTCGGTTGACTTTCTTTTCTTTCTCCAGGAAACTTCTTTTGTCTAGATATGCCTCTTAATATGCCAGTGCCTGTTGAAAAGGTATATTTGCACTTTGTATAATGGTTTTTTCTTTCCGTTTATGTGTCCCTCTCCATACCTTCCTGCTTATGTGTATGTCGCCCACCAAACTTGTCTCCCTGCCTGTCTGTACATGTGTCAGTCCGTCCGTCTATTTGTGTCTTAGTCTGTCCGTCCGTTCATTCACCGCTCTCTTCTTTTATCTCTCTCTTTGTCCATCTGTCTTTCAGCCCGTGAGTCCATCTGTTCGCCCGTCCGTTCGCCCGTCCGTTATTTCGGCCTGTTCGTCCATCGTTCCTTTCGTGTGCCTGTCTGTCTTTTAGCTTCTCTGTCTGTCCGTCTGTCTATCTGTCGTTCCACCTGTCCACCCATCCGTCTGTCTGTCCGTCTGTCCGCGTGACTGTCTGCCTGATTTACAGTGAAACATGGCAGCTTAACATCTTGCTTAGCTTTCTCTTCATCGATGCACAAGGTAGGCCCCTCGGGGCGGTAATAATAAATAACTACAATCCCTTTTCCTATCTTTAGGACGAAATAAAGGAATTACAAGGTCTGATAGAAGTAAGTTTAGGAGATATGTTAGCTGCGTTTGCTGGCTTTATGAATACCAGGTTACCCAGATCCCAGCCCTTTTGGAGTATCTTCAGAGGTCACTTCTTCTGATCGTCTCCTTCGTGCTGGTGTGAATAGAAAATTAATCGTTATCTCTGCCATTGTCTCTTACTGAAAAGGCAGGTACTGGACAGTTCCCGGTTACCAATGTTCTCTATTCTGCCGCTACAAAGAAACTCCTAGTGAGGCTGGAAGATTCAGTCCCAAGGCAAGCGTTTCTGCATTATTTTTATATCAGATCTTATTGGATAAGAAGTTACAGAATCTAACTTTGCTTTATTTAATAATTCAATGTGCAAAACAGTAATTAACCTAAACGTTGTTGTGAATGGCCTGACTTTTTATCACCAGAGCGATGAAATTGGCGACAAAGAGACAAATTACAATGTACAATATGTTGTATTATATGACCATTATATGTGACTGGTTCAAGTAAAAACGGATAAATTGACATAATATTGTGGTGTTTCTACAAACGTATATTCATCATTTCAACTCACTAATTTTCTACTTATTTTGAAATTATGTCTTCCGTTCCAGTTATTTCTATTCTGGCATGAAACCTTATGCTTTAGGACTCATAAATCTTAAATCTACTTTAGGTCAAAGTTTGAAGAGTTTACCCCAAACATCCGGGAAATGCTGGCAAGTTGTAACGGGCAATTTGAGGTGCGCGGGTTGATTGTCACAGTGAAAGGAAGCAAGGAGTTTGGTTACTGTAACAAACAAGGAATTTCTTTTGATTTTGTATCTCGGTATTTTGCTCCGTGGGTGGGAATTAACGAAGATCCCGTGACAGGTAAGGAGGTAGCGCTTAAAATTGTTGACAAATACCAGCGAAGTCTCATCTTCTTTGACGGATATTTTTCTTGTTGGGTCAACTGAACCATAAACTGATCCATGCAAATTGTAGTTTTACTTAATGCGTTTCCACCGCTATGGTTGTTGATGATATTTATCTTTTTCTGCGTATTTTCCTCCTGTTTTAAGGTTCAGCGCACACTGTTCTCGCAAGCTATTGGTCAGGAGTGTTGGAAAAGAAAGAAATGTTAGGTAATCTTGGTGGCATTTTAATTGGTAAAGATGCGAACTTGCAATTTCATAGTTAATGCTAATTTTTATTTATGTCCAAGGATTTTTGGACAATAAAAGCGGTAATTTTACAGTTATAACCACGCTTCTAGAGTTCATGTCTAAAAGTTCAGCCACTTGTTAAATTTATTATGTGGTGCAATTATCGAATATTGTTTGAAAAACGATGAATATGGATATATTATTGCTGTTGTTATTATTAATGTTGCTGCTGGTGTTGCTTTGTTTTGTTTGGCTGTTATTGTTGCTGCTATTGTTGTAGCTGTTGCTGATGCCGTTGCTCTTGTAGTCGTTTTTCTTGTGTTTGTTGTTGTTGCTGCGGGTGCTGTTTTTGTTGTTGCTGTTGTAATTTGTTGCTTTTTTGTGACTGTCGTTGCTGTTGGTGCTGTCGTCGTCTTTGTTGTTGATGTGGCTCTTATGCTTGTTGTTGTTGCTGCTGTTATTGTTATTGCTACTACCATTGTTGTTGGTATGGTTGCTGCCGTTATCTGTTGCTACTTGAATTAAGCACTTGAAACAATGTCGTTGCGTTTCGTATTCTTTTACAAGATTCAAAGCATACTGTGTTGCTGTAGTGGTGTTTTCCCGTTGTAATGTTTTCACCCTCTTTTTTCTTTTTGTTTTGTTTTTTTTAATTTAAAGCTCGACAATGTTCTTCCCGAGGTGGAGATTTAAGAATATGTCTTTTAGATGGCGACAGAGTAAAGGTAGCGGGACCAGCAGTGATTGTACTTCAAGGTGAACTAAACTATTCATAACGTAGCACTTAGGGTTTTCAATTTATTCTGAGAAGAAACCAGCGATTTACCGGTAGTACACGACGATTGATAGCCTGACAGGTTTCTAGGAGATAGCAGCTAATCCATGACTAAAGTGGGCATTCGACTGGCCACATTGGATATCCTTTCATACCAGACCAGAGTTCAGATACGTGATGTTACAAATTGGTTTTCCAATGGAACAGAATCTGAGAAATGCTTCAATGGTGAATCATTCTTACCGTACCCAAGCGCAGCTTACATGGAAATTTTAGCATTTCATGCGAGCTACCAAATCAGAGGAGTATATTTTGTTCAATTATGCAGTGACGTCCATTTTCATTCATACATTAAAGTGTTAATAACAACTCTCTCGTGCTGCAGTAATAAACGCTTGGATCATATAAAGTGTTGTGCAGTTGTACCATTTTATAACACGGCTAAGGTTTTTGAGCGGTCCGAGCGTGGCTAAGAAGATGCACGCTGCCTGCGTACTTGGTCCGTACTTTTCCTGACTATCTTTACCTTTTCCTGTCCGAATCTGACTATCGTTAGAGAAACTAAGATTCACGTTCAAGAGGTTGGACAAACGGTAGAGTTGTTGTTTCGTCACATAGCGTTTTGCTTTTTAAAGTCATGTTATTTTAATTTTACCAGGAATATTAAAGCCCAGTATTGATAAAGATCATTCGATATTGTTTCATTCTTATTAAGTTCTCTTAAAAAAGTTCGAACAAGATTGTCACGCTTCATCGTCAGTTTTATGAGATTCTCATCAAGTTGAGTTGCAAAAATCACGATTCAAGAAACGAGGAATAACGCCGTGATTCTTGCACTTTGTTAAAAATATCAAGTCCAGTTTGGCCTTCCCCAGCTTGTGCTCCACGCGCTGGTATTTCCGAAAGGCAGCAAGCCCTCCTTTTCTTGTTATATCCTATACAAAAAAAGTTTTACCTTCGATTGCGTCGTTTGTCGTTCAGCAACGAACCTGATTGTTAACCCTTTAGCACCCGTTGTGAGACTTGAGTATTTTACTCTGGCTAACGCCAGACGATTTTACTCGTCAAGGAAAGACCCCTGGGCATTAAAGGGTTAAACTCCCATTATTTTACTCAGGCTAACACCAGAAGATTTTACTTGTCAAGGGGAGACTCCCCGGACGGGAAAGGGTTAGGGAACAAAAACATTGTCAAAAATCGAGTATCGGATTGAGCCCAAACCCGTAAGACTGTGAAATGCAGCGTTAACACGCCTTATACCAGACCGTAAATCTGAACAGTGATACAAAAGTAGAGTGCTGCGTCGGCAGTATTGAACGGCTTGTAGATAATTAAAAGGGTTGAAAACTGCCTGGACTTAAGAATGGAGAAACTGACATTTCGAACGAAGGCCCTTCGTCGATTATTCGACATGTTTTATCGAAAGTATACAACCATTTGTCTTGGCTATTTTACGAAGGGTGTGGTAATGTTTGATTTTGTTTTTTGTCGGGTGCCTATTTTCTAACGAGTTTTGAATTGCGTAGAAAATTGGAGATCGGTGATCTGAGCTATTATTAATTGAAACATTGATGATTCTTAATAAGACGTATGATGATGAAAAGATATTATTTAATAACTATCTTGAGAATCACGGTGATAGCTTTTTTAAAAATATTGGAACTGGAGAATAAAGTTATACAGCTAATATTATATAATTGCTCATTAATTTTATATGCTAGCTAACGAACTATCTTCACGGTTATTAGTTAATTACTTACTTGAAATAGAGCCAATTTTTGGTTTTAGGAAGGGAATTTCATGGTGGTAATGAAAGATTATGGTCCAGACTGATATTTTTCGTTTAGTTGAAGGTTTTATTCAACCCGATAAGCATTTTTCCGTTGGCCTCCATAACATCTGGTACAACATGCGCAAAACCAAGCCTAATTTTACAAACAGCTACGCCATACGTCATCACTGGCATCATGTGATATTGCGAGAATATGAAAGTTATCCAAGAAAATCATACGTTTCGCTGTCCCGGGATTTCCCCGGGTTTCTCTGAATGCAAAGACAAAGGGACAGGTTGTACAGCGCTTGATTTCAACTATAGTCAAAATGACTTCACTAAGGAAAACTGTGTTGTCATTATCTCAACTTAATATTAACGATTTTTGTATCGAAGGATCTCCAGAGGAAAGTGTTTCTTCGGAAGTGAGGCGAGAGGAAACTGAGCTGGAAAACAAAGAAGAAACAGGAGTACCTTTACGTCGGACAGAGGCTTCAACTGTTGACGAAATAAATGTGCCGAACGAAGCAGAACAAGCTTCTGGCGTTGGCAATAACAGACAGATGGTCTCCGGTTACAGTAAATGTAAATTTTGTTCTGTAAATGGTACAAAGGCTGGCGAAACTATGACGCCTTGTAGAACTAGCGATATTAACATTCATGATAATTGTGGGACTATTAACGTTATTGTTGCCTTACCACCCTTCAGTACGCCTTCAACAGACAGGGGAATTAAAAGGAAAACTTCTGACTCCTGTGTTCCTCCTGTCAGCAAAGCCGTTCGTTTCTCCGAGAAATCGCAAACGATTTGTAGCTTTCGGTCATTACGAAATGCACGTCGGAATCAGCCCGAGAGCAACAGAATCAAGCGTCGTGTGCGACAAACCCTGATAAATTTTCGGCAAGGCAAGAAAAGGGGTAATATCAAATCTGCATTGGGACAAATACTTTGCGAGAGAGAATATGATGAAGCTGATGGTCAAACGGTAAATATTAACGTGAATAATAATCAGGGTGTTATTGTGATTGGTAATGAAAACACAGTCAACTCGGTCAGTCGTCAACGCTTAGATTTGGATGGTGAATCACTCCAAACTGATGGTGGCGTGATGGTATCACCGCATAGATGCCCTAGTTACTGTATTGACCGAAACACCAAGATATGGCTCGAGAGAGTTTACAGGATAACAAATGAGATTTATCCTCTGCGAGACAATGGTGAGTGGCACGGTTTTTATCAAAAGGTGAATAAAGGGCTGCAGTTGGCCAAACAATATGGGCTTCCAGAGGAAGAAATATTGTTTACCATTGAAAAAAGCGTTGGTTTGAGCTACCAGGGGAAAAAAGATGAGTCAAAAAAGATGGTTAAACAAGCTAGAGACATGATCTTAACCAGTTCACACTTGAATGTGAGAGAATTTCTCAATGCTCTATTACACTGTGCCCTTGCGGCACACTACCGGAGAGATAACAAGTTGTTGAAAGCAAAGAGGTCCATAGATCTGGCTGAGCAGTGTTCAACATTTTCCCCTTGTGCCCTTCTAAAATCATATATTATGTATGAGAAGGCCAGGCTACCCTGTAACCAGTTTGTAAAGTATTCTTATCATCCAGCTTCTGACCAAGACAATAGCTATGGTTGTGAAGAAGAAGCAAAAAAATGTTTTGAAGATTGCATCTCAATGTGTGAACTGACCCTGTCAGAGAATGATGCTATTTATCTTCGTCGGCATCCTTTTTGTTTGGTGATGTTAGCACGTATGAATCTCAAATGTGAGACAACTGCCTCTCGCAGCCAACCTGTGAGCAGCCAGAGCATTTCAGCAGCTGGAGACTGCATTATGAGAATGGAAAATTACAGTGACCAAATGAGTGAATGCCTCAAGTTGTTGTTGGTCAGTGCGCAAACTGGTCTTTTTCATCGACTTGGTGATTACCCTACTGCTGAGAAATTTGCAAGAAAAGCATTACGTCAAGCAAAGAAATTGGGATATGAGATTGAAATAGGCCGGCTGCAGGAACATTTGTGTGAATTAAGTCAGCTGAAACTTTGGCAACAACACACACTTTAAAGTACACAGAAGCCAAACTGCTGATTTGGAATTATAACAAGGTGGGCAGTAAAGCCACCTTCACATGACAAATGAAAGTTTGCAAACCCAAGTTTGTGTATGTGAACATTATTGAAACAGTTTGCCAAAAAGCCGAAGCAGTTTACCTACTTATTTGCCAACTGTTGTTGCAAGGTTCACTCACACCAACTCAACTTTGCCTACTCAAGTTTGTCAACTCTTGTTTGCGTTGTGATGGAGCCTTAATATCAGTGAATTGATCAGTTGGATTAAACTAGGGTTGTGATGGTTCTCTGGTACTGGCCCACCTAGAGCTAATGAAATGAATTTAGCTCGGTATGCAATAAAGTATGAAATAAAGTAATAAATTGGAAGAGTGAAGTTTTTAAAAGTTTGTGACTTTATAGGGCTGAGTTGCCTAAATTATGTATTTAGATGCATAGGAGAAAATATAACAAACCGTTATTTTCCTCTCCTTGCAGATCTGGGATTTTATTTATAAATTCCTGTACATATTCATACTTTCAATAATCCAGACTTTAGCTTGCTTTAGATGTATTTCATGGCTTGAAATGAGTCTAGATAATTCAGTTTTAAATGTTCCTACTCATTACAATTGTTAAAAGGCCTTAATCACATAGTCACGGGTGCCCAACTTAAAGACCGAGGTCTAGTTTTATAGCCTGGAATTTAACATAGAGGCTGCATCCAATTCCCTGGCAGGAATGACAGGTTATGTGAGTGTCTCAGAACTAGAATTCAGTCACAAAACTGAAATTCATCTGATAAAACTAGAGTCCAGCTCTGAATAACTTACCTTGTCTTAGAAATGATCGTTATTTCTAAAGTTAGTCCTCATAAACTTTGTTTGAGTGGTAGGATGTCACTTCATTGGAAGCAAATTTAATGATACTGAGAAATAAACTGTTGCTTTATCTGTACTTACTATAAACTTATCTGCAGGCTGGGCACAACTAAGGGGGGGCAGGCACCCCTTGGCCAATAAAGAGATTTTGTAAGCATGATATTATGGATAATATATAATAATACTATGGATAATTAATATTGTTAATAGTGATAATTAATATTTTTAATTTTGTTGACGAATATCTTTCAAATGCTGCATAATATTTACTAGCTATGTAAGATAGTATTCAGTCACCAAACATCTGAAACGCAGAGATTTCCTTCTAATACAAATTCCGTATGCCATAAAAATACATGGACAGATCTTTATATGAAAAATTCATTTTGACGGCATGAAAACATAATGGTTTATCATATCTTATTTTCTATTTCAAAACCCACGACTTGAATCCATAATATTGTTCGAAAAGAAAATTATGCGAATTAGAGAACTTTTCATATTTTCATCGTCTTTGTAATGTCACTTTATTACGACATGAAAAGACAGAACTTTACTCACACATACCTCATACAAGGTATGGTTATTACTTACAAATTCTGATGTATCAAGGAAAGGCCTTCAGAGAGTGGAACGTGTACTCTAACAAGAACACGTTTCACTCTCTAACGAAGGGGCCTTTAGTCGAAACGTCAGAATTTTTAAATGTAAGTTCTGCAGCGAGCAGCCTAACCAACCTTTTAACTTTCTATGCTGTTTTACGTACTACCTGCGCAGTATCCTATATTTTTATATTATTTCTATTTTTATACAACCTTCATACAATTGTTACTTCCTTCTGATTGCTAATCCATGTAAATTTAACATAGGACAGCAACGATCAATTGAGAAAGAGTAGGGAGTTATGAAATACTTTGGTACAAATAACAACACACGAGGAAGGCGGACAAATCTATGTCATACCGCGCATGACAGCTCTTAATTACGTTAATTAATGAAGTGTCAGCATCACCGGAAGTTCTTCGGGGAGAAAATCATAAAAAGCAATAGTACTGTCTAGAAAGTATACTAGGTCAAAGTTACATAACATTTACATATTGGCCTATGGCTAACATTACTACAACAAGTGAGACGCTATTGTCTATGTCTCGGCTAAATATCAGTGAAGGATGTCAAGAACAAATTGTTCCATCGAGAATAAGGAAAGGAAAACCGCAATCGACTACGCAGTTGAAAACCCTCAACAACGAAATGGGTGCATGTTCAAGCTGGAGTGCGGCTTCGACCGTTCAGGACATAGCTATGTCGGACGAAGTAGTTACAGAAACAATAGGATTAGGGAAAGCTTCGGATAATGGTAAGGACGAACAAATGGTCCTCGATGATCATGGTAATCAACTTTGTACTCGATCACGTACAGACATTGCTGAAACCTTGGTACCTCATAAGACTGACGATATTCACGTTAATTATAATTATGGGACTGTCATTGTTGACTTGGGCGAAGGAGATGTAAAGGAACCTGCGACAGGCGTTGGAACTAAAGCGAAAACGTCTGGGTCGTGCGCTATTACTACTTCAAGGAAATTTGCTCATTTTCCGGGGAAATCTTCTCTTAAGTTTCCTGGCTTTCCGTCATCCCGAAATGTCAGACGAAATCAACACAAAATAAAGAGAATCAAGCGACGGCAGCGGCAAAGCTCGATAAACTTTCCCCAAAGCAAGAAAATTAATGCCAAAACTGTATCGGGACGGATATGTTGCACCAGAGAAAATGACAATGCTGATATAAATCGAGTAGTAAATATTCATGTGATTAATAATTCTGGTAATGTGGTCATTGGTAATGACGTCACTTATTACGAAGGACCCCCAGAATTAGAAAGTTGTTACGAGTCAAAAGAGGGTAATGGGGCAGTCGTTACCGATGGGAGTGTGGTAGTTTCACCCCAAAGAGGTCCTGTTATCTGTATTGATAAAAATACGATGAAATGGCTCGACAAATTCTACAGGATTACAAATGAGATTTATCCTCTGCGAGACAATGGTAGGTGGGAGGATTTTTATGGGAAAGTGAATAAAGGACTTTGGTTTGCCAAACAAAATGGACTCCAAGAAGAAGAAATACTGTTGACCATTGAAAAGAGCATTGCTTTAGGCTACCAGAAGAAGAACGATGAGTCCAAACAAATGGTTAAACTAGCAGAAGACTTAATTTATCTGAGTAGACCAGGCTTGAACGGGAGAGAGTTTCTTGTTGCTCTGTTACACTGCCAACTAGCAGCACTTCAACGGAGAGCTGGTAAGTTGTCCAAAGCAAGTAAATCTGTATTTATTGCCGAGCAGAATGCGGAATTTTTACCTTCTAATCTTGCCAAAGCGTACGTGATTTACGAGAAAGCCAGCAACTGGTATTGGCAGTTCTATTACTTTTCAGAAATGGGACAAGACGGTGTCAAAGATGACTTCGCAAAGGAAGCTAAGAAAGAGCTGAAACACTGCATCTCCACATGTGAGCAAATGCTATTAGAAAATGACTCTATTTATCTCCGAAGACATCATTTCTCTTTAGTGAAGTTAGCACTTATGAATCTGAACTGCAGCACAACTTCGACACGTAATGAGCCGATTAACGACGAGAGCATCCGTGAAGCAGGCGACTGCATCAGTAGAATGCAACAAAGGTACAACGGGCAAATGGGTGAATCCACAAACATGTTATTACATGCAGCTCAAACGGATTATTTTTACAGACAAGGGGATTACACTAATGCAGAGGTCTCCGTTCGTCAAGCGTTACATAAAGCTGAGAGTTGGGGATTTCAGTTACAAGTTCAGGAATTTCAGGAACGTTTGGAGGAGATAGGTTTGTTAAAACAGCAGCGAGCACATGAAAATAGGAGCCACATATCTGATTTAGAGCCATGTCTTGGTGAATCATGAATACATGATGCCGAGGAATGCACAAAAACTTAAAAACTTAGTAGACTGCCGAATTTATAATAAAGAATTCTAATGGTTCGAGCTACGGCCCTTATTCAGAGGGTGAAACGAGTTCTGAAACTCGTTTCACCCTCTGACGAAGGGCCATAGCTCGAACCATTAGAATTCTTCATCATAAATTAGGCAGTCTACTTTAACTTTTTGTTCTCTTTTATACTGCCTACGTCGCATCCCATTTTTATATCATGCAGAGAAATGGCTTGTTTCTAATTTAGATTGCTTTACTTTTCTTTCCTTGGCGTAAAATAATGACATGTCAAAGACAGCTTCAGAACTGCCACGCAGCGAAGACCCAAACAATGATAAATATATTTATTATATGGCTGTGGTAGTGGCTTGTCCGAATACGGAAATTCTGCAATTTGATTGGTTCATAAGCGGTCTGATATTTTCCATAATACCCGCTCAAGGTAAAGGAATTTAAAAATCATATTTATTTCAGGTAAAAAGTAAAGATTTACATAAAATGTGAAGACGAACGGGAGAGACGTATGATGTGCAACCACAAGAAGAACAGAAATGCTATATACATGCTTTTCTTAATTGTTCGAATTAAAAGTAAAACAACGCGAAAATGTCGTGAATTTTACTGTAATTGGATAGTTTCAGATTATATTTTATTTAAGCCATGTAATAAACTATTTATTGTCATTATGTATTCGGTCTGTACTGGTGAAATATTGGACTTTTGTTTTTACACGCGGAAAACAATTCCCTTGTTTTCATACAGTTATAGAAACACGAGTGACAGTTCGGGCGAATGAGAAATTGAAGTGGGAACACGAGTCCTCGGCCAAGTGTTTCCACGCTATTTGGAGTTCTCCCAAGCTTCCACAAATGTTTCTATAACATATGGGGGGACACGCTTAAAATTTTGTCTATTTCTTTTATAACATAACTTAAGATAAAACAAGTAAAACGTGGAAACAAGGTTTGTTTATTAAAACTCATTAAAGGATAAATTCTCCTTACTTGCCCAACAAACACGTCATCAGCAGCTTGCATGGTCAAAAATCACTCGGGTATTCCAAAAAAAGTCTTTTTCCTTCCCGTTGATTGCTACTGCTACTAAGCTCGATGTCTGTCATTTTGTGTAGCTTTTTGGAAGATTTAGTCCTTTCGTTTGACTTCAAAAAACGGCGGGAAATTTCTGTTTCCTTACAATTATAGAAACATTGTTCTTAAACAATCGGCACGCAATTTTTCAAAATGTTATTTTATAATAATTGTACATAGTTTATAATGCTCCAAATGGATTGAAACAGACATTTAAAAGTAGTCCATTTTCAAACTATTCAAAACAAACGGTGATGCTCTGAAATCAAAAACAATGTAAGTTGTCTCCTTGTCCACGAGGGTACCGGTAAATTTCTGTTGTTTTTCTACTCTGAGCCTCGACATCAAGTTGAATTTTAATATTTTTGAAAACAAACTATGCATACTTGCTTTCCTAAACCTAACAAGATATAGTATTGAGGAATTTAAACCTGTGATATTCAGGTACCCCAATAATTTTAATTTTATTTAAATAAATTTAATTTCAATTGTAATTGGTAAGCCTCCTTTCGCGAAGCCTGCATGTTAAATGTTGCAACGATTCTTCTTTGTCCAGAAGGTTTGCATGCGGACTACATATTTCTTACGCTAACCGAAGGATGCTTAAATTCGACTTATGATAAATATCGCTTGAATGGACAGGGTCCACAATTGATCCACACAGACGACACAAACTAGAGCAACCGTTTTTAGCTCCCAGGGTCTCTTCGCAGCGTGACAGTAGCGGGAGCGGAGATAAGACCCTGGGTTGATACCATTGAACTCCAGACTCGAACGGTAACTCAGGGGGGGATTTTGAATGGGTCAACCGTGGACAGTTGAGACCAAAGTTCCCAGGTCAAGATGGCCGAAGTATTTTGGCCTGATCGTGTGCTTTACAGTTGCTCCTGTAATTTAGCGTCTCCGTTCACGCATCTGTACTTTTGTCGTTACTGCGTTCAACTAAGATGTCAAATGTGTGTTTATCACGAGGTAAAATTGGTGTTTTATTATTCTGGCCCTAGACAGTCCCGTCTAGATGAATGTCATATCATCATTACACCATATCCTTGGTTTGGACATTTTCTACATCAAGCAGGGCTTCTTAAGCGTCATGAGGGGAAGCAAGAAGGACCATTAAAAATGTTGAGAAGGAATGATAGTAAGGAGGTCTTAGGGAGCGCTAGGCCGCTGCTAGACTGTTCGTATTATTCCACCCAGGGAGATAACTATTGCCATTCACTATGCTATAGTTAAATGAATGAAAGTTACAAAATTGCTTGCTAAAGAATGCTTTGTGTAATAATATTTTATACCATAGTACTAATCAGTTGATATAATGTAAACATTTAGAAGCCATTGCATTGCATGGTTTTCTTTTTATTTTTTCCCAAAAAAGATGCATGTACATGTAAATATCACAGGCACCAAGTGACATGTATCCTGTTTTGTGTTACAATAACCTTCATTTTTTATTACTTTAACACAGAGCTGTAGAAAGATGTTTCATGTTCGAGAAACTGAAAATGTTTATTGGGGGGTCCAGGGGCATGTTGCCCTGGAAAATTTTGAAATGCAGAGTCTCTGAAATGCTGTTTCCTGTATTTTGGAAGTGGGAGTTTATTGAGTGCTTCTCTGCACAATCTGTTGATACCAACTAATAACAGAAATCTCCGTTGATATGAGATACCTAGGTGGCTCAGCCCTCTCTCTCAGTGTTTAGGGGGACAAGGCCCATGCTTCCTACTGGCACATTGGCATTTAAGTCTTGAAATTTTTCTGTGACAAAAAATATTTTCAGGTTAGCAAATGCTTCCTCTTGTGCTAACTTAAAGAAGCCCTACTGCATCAGGTCAGAAATGTTGCTTCCTGTGTTTTCTCTTTGAGTCATTAGTGTGCATATATATTAAGCTTCCTGATTTTTTGCTGAATATTTAAAGATTGACTCCTATTTTTGTCCAAACTGTTTGGAGAACATGCCATCTGCTGAAGCTAAGCTAAAAAAGAATAGGTACGTTCAAGCAATTGATTATGGATGTTTAGATGTGTTGGGTATCACAAACATTTACGTGTTGCTAAGAAAAGTTAGACATAAATGGTCATAATGCTTCATAGATATGAGAGCCAATGCTATATGTGGGTAAAAGTCTGTTGGTTGCTGATGTGCTTTTATGGCATCTTGATGTCTTTGAAAGAGGAAAAATGCTATAATTTGGTAAATTTTTAAGTTATTGGTGCATTATTCTTTGAGTGTGCCAAGAGATCTAGTTCCCCAGAGAATGTGGAATATATAATTTAGAGAGGGTAGCTAAATCACAAGAGTCAAGGATGGTGTGGACCTAATCGAAACCCTAACACTGGATCTGCACCTGTATGTTTACGTTTCTAAACATCAAAAGTTTTCTGATAGTTTATGATTATTTTTGTCTGTTCCCAGAAAATTGCTAAAGCTATTCGGAAATACTAGAATAAACTCCTTGATTGTGGGTAGAATATTTCATTGACGTTAGCATTTACAAAAATATACTTTTACTCCTGTCCACAAATAAATGCTGAAATGAGGTTTTGGAATTAAATATCAACTTTGGAAAGTTACAGGTACATTAAACATTTTATCTTTTAATAACTATATATTACCAGTAAAACTTTCAGCAGGAACTTGGGAAAATTTCTTGATGGAACTTTGCAAGTTTTCCTATGATATTTGTTATACAATTTTCTAGTCTGTATGAGAGTCAATTTAAATTCATACCAAGTTGGGAATGTGAATCAGGGTCAGTCTTCACATAGATTCCCTGTGATGATTCTGCTCTTATTTTTGTTTGTGATATCAGTGTTGGACAGTATTTCATAATTCCCAAAGCCTAAAAAGACTGAGCTGAAAAAAGAAAATGTGTATCATAATCAATTCATAATGCAGTGTTTGTGAACGTTCATTTAATGTTAAATGCTTTGATATTCGGCTGCAATTTTTAGATGTGCTAACTGTTATGAATGTCCATCTTGTGGGAATACTTTGTCCACTCGAGCAACAGCTGTTGCAATTTCATCAGATAATCCAGACGAAAAGGCAACAGCCAAGAAAGTATTTTATCTTGCCTGTGGGTTTTGTCGTTGGTCAACAAGAGATGTTGGCATTCCAGACAGGAATAATGGTAAAGGAGGCTGATTGTTTAGTATCACAAATAATCAGATTGGTTTATTTTTTTGTCTATCTAGTGATAATTTTATTTTACATGCAATAAGTGTTGGAATAATTGATTAATATGAAAATTTACTTTTCTAATAGCTAGCAGTGGTTGGCATGAGCCAGAAAATCCTATTTCAAAAAGAGTAAGTAATACTTGTGTCACATTTCCTGCTAAATGCCCATATAGAATATTTTTTCTGGTTTCACCCCTTCAAGTCAAAAGGGAAACTAGTAACCAATATCAAAGACATTTCTGTACACTCTTGCTGAATATTTTTTATTTGTCATTTTACCATTATCCTGACCATATTTATCATTTATGTAAAACACCAACATTCTTGCCAAAGTATTCAAAACATGTTTTGTTAAATGCTCATGATAAAATTGTGATCTCAAAAAGCACTTGTAGGGCAACACATCTTTAAAGTTTCTGTAGGTATCTCTCTCTTTTGGAGTAGCTTTTCATTGTCTGAAGCACTGGAACACTTTTGCTTTTGGAGTCATGAAAACAAATTTTCCTGTTACTTCTGTAAGGTATCTCTTGCCAGTGCTCTCTGAAAACATATCCCCTTGAAAACAAATGCAAATTCTGTTATTACTTGTAGGTCAACAATTTAGTTGATTACTACAAAAAGTTAGCTACAAGAGAGAAATATGAAAGAGAGAAGACAAAACTCAAAAAAAAGAGTTATATTCACATCACGGTATGTATCTATGTATATGTCACAGGTCAATAAAGAGGGCCAAATGGACTGGGCCCCAGTTGTATTTAGAGGGGTGTTCTGATCCCTCAAGGCTCGTAATAAGGTTGAACCCGCTCATTAGACGTGTAACCTGCTCATTAGTCCTTAAAAATGATTTTATTTAAGAATAAAAAGGCTACAAAATGAGCTTGGTGAAAAAATCAGTGCTTTCCTCCCGGCGGATTACAAAAACAACTCCAATAATTTCCGTACCCCCCAGGAAAGAATGAAGGAGCGAATAAGGGCTTGGAAAAATATGAAAATGCGGGAAACCTGCGATAGAGACGGAACAAAGGGCATTCTGGCACCCCTACTTTTAACATAAATTACCATATACTTTATTGAACACGTTTTGTGCCAGAAATGTCTGTTACAATTCTGAGAACAGACATTAATAAATAATTCCATATGTTTTTCTTTGTTTTGTTGCTCCAGATGACTTACCCTTGCAAATTCTTTGTTAGAGAATCAAAATTTTAAAAGAAATCATTATGTTCATAACATGTGTCCACGTACTTTTGGGTAGCCTGAGTTTTTATTAGGGAGGTTATTATGTCTTCTGAGGAAAAGGATGAATTTCAAAATGTCTTGTACTTGACTTTTTGATGATTGACTGGGATTTGTTGTGTAATATACATTCTTTTGTCTATTTTTATTTTTAAAACAAAACTTAGTCGCCGTCAAGCTTTGCCATGAAGGTA
This sequence comes from Nanipora kamurai, assembly GCA_036872915.1. NCBI lineage: Eukaryota > Metazoa > Cnidaria > Anthozoa > Scleralcyonacea > Helioporidae > Nanipora > Nanipora kamurai. Next base: position 794,377 of record JBAHVQ010000413.1, on the reverse strand, counting down.
TGTTTTAGTAATAACATTAGTCTTTTAACTTGAAGAATTTGAATATGAGAGTCCAGGAGAAGTACAACTGGTAGTTGTGGTAATTTTCAGTCAAAATACGAAGTTGAGTAAATGCGTTCTTGCAAGTTACGGTTGGCAGACTGGCCGAAATTGCAGTACCACTGAAAGTCCAGTTAAAGTTATTCATATATGTAAATGTACACAAGGTAGACCAAAAACTGGCTCGTTTGTAATTTTATCAGGAGTATAGCGTAAACAATCCAACACTTCGTGAGCTTTGCAACTTTCTGGTACTTGAACCACCTGAGAAAGTGCGTTTGTTTCCAGGTGATGTAACACGTTGTTGTACACGTTATAACGGTTTGGTGTTGAAAGTTAGGAAGAAAGAGG
>JBAHVQ010000413.1:750577-766486 GCA_036872915.1 Nanipora kamurai | reverse complement strand
TGGAGAAGACGAGCTTCCAGTGCCTCCCTTGGCTCCTATACCCCTGTCGAAAAGGACTCGAAAGGCATATTTCAAGGACATAAAGGTAGAACCCTACCTACGCTGTGCTGAACGACTTGTAAAAAGCCAAAAGGTTAGGAAAATGCTCAACAATAGAACAGACAATACTGACGTTCCGAGCGCTCGCCGAAGAAATTTCGTTCGAAGGCCTTTTGGCTTTTTTCAAGGATGTAATGTTTGATCACAATTTTCGGTAACTTCTGAGTATTTTATTGGAATGTAAGACAACGGATACTCGGAATATGGTGTGGATAGACCTCCATGATAGGGACAACTGTATCCGCTAGTGATAAACTCGTTCCTTTCTCGTTTTCTTTTTTTCTCGCTTGTTACCCAAGGTTTGTCTGAGAAGCAGTCCTTTATACAACTCTGGCGCGCTCGCTTTTACCGTAGGCAACGAAACACCGCAAGTGGGAGAGATGATGAACTCCCTGTGGAACTTTGCAGACAATAAAGTGCGCTTCAAAGTGATTACGTCGACAAGGGGTGGAAATAGCGAAAAGGCTGTTCAGAGTTCTACCCAAGCTAATGAGAGTCCAGTTGTTGGCTCAAGTAAGTGGACTGTTTGTAGTAATTACTGCCAAGGAAAACATGAAAGGTAAGGAAGGAACGAGGGAAGGTGGAGGAAACCAACGAGTGACAGAAGGGGCAATGGAGTGAAGTTAAAGGCAGTGAAGTAAATTGTAATGTGCGGTGAGACTGGTTAAAAATTAGATCTTTTAAAATTTCAACTAAATAAACAATATTTCGTATTTCGTCTTTAATACTAGAGCGTAAGGTGATGGATGATGGAGCCAGTACTAACACTGAGGAAGAGTGGGACCTAAAAGAAGTTGTTTTCGTTGAAGACAAACAAAATCTATCCATTGGCAAAGTCTTAAAAGTAAACAGCTCTCGTCTTAGACAGTAAAACGTGCTTAAGGTTTTATTTAATTTATACAGCCTCGCTGTTTCTGTGTTTGTTTTTGCTTTTCTGTTTGATCATAATTTAATTGTTTTTGTCGTTTCTGCCTCCTCAAGATTGACGGGTTGTACGCGGCCGTACATTTTCCTTCTAAAGAAAAAACCTCGAACCCACAGGTTTCGTCTGATCTCGTGTCTGTTCTTGAAAACTGTCGTCTTGTGCGAAAAGATGAGTTGCAGGTGAGCAAAAACAAACTGTGTAAACGTAACTAAGCAGTTTAAAATACCGTCTTGCCAGCTGGCTGGTTAAGTCACTGGATTGAAGCACGACTAAGCACACCCGTTGTTCAAACGCGAGATTTCCTTTCTTGAAACACATGATCCTACTAAGAAAAACTCCTAAGGTTCGTATCTCATTGCCATGATTGGTAGAATAGAAAAAAAATTACATGATCATCCGATAAATTCTGTTCTCTCGTTAATTATGTCAATCGCACGATACTTGATTACCGAAACTTCGTTAAGGTGGTATTCCACAAGATATTTTGCCATTATAATTTACCATTACGCCAAAAAGGATATCTCAAAAAGTATTGAAGCAAAAGCTCTGAAATTTTCAGGGTGCAATAACATTGTAACATTCGATGTTTTAAACCTAAAAAATAAAATATTTTGCTGACAATGTAACAAAAGATTAACTATTGAACATTGTGATTCCGAACAATTTCAAAAGGTTTGAAAAAAAACACTGTCTTAATAGAAAGTATGTTATTTTTTTAGGTTCATGACACAGTTTAGATATTTTTCTTTAGATACCTGTAATATTTTTTTACTTTCAAGCCATTGCCCTCCTTGCAGTCATTTTTACAAGGAAGCCATTAAAATCACAGCTGGGGGCCAATTAGATGCTCACCATGGTAACCATAACTGTAAAAACTACATTTTGGTAATCAGTAAGAATATAACTTTCATATGATAAAAAATAACAAGGGTCTGACCATTATTTTAAAAAACTTAAAAAGTTGTGGAATACCACCTTAACAGTCTTCTCGAATTTTCGAGCCTTTTAAATTTCCCATAGTTTTTGTGGTCTTCACACACCCCCCCCCCCAGCGTTTAAGCCAAATAACGTAGGCGTTTCACACTTAAACGATAACGTTCGTTGATCCTGGTACTGGGGCCCGGAAGTCCCAGGATCTCGTTTAATCGCGTCTATCCTAATATGTTTAGCCATGTTCTCCTGCGGAACAAATTTTGTCTTAACACTGCTCGACTTGGTAACATTTTACCTCTACTGGTTAGAGAAGAGAATGTTGATCATAAAACCTGACATTATTAAATACATTGAACAGGTTGTGAAGTCAACTTCGAGTTACAAAGTACCAGACTGTATTCAGAAGACCCCCAAACCACTCCTTGTACCGTCGGGAGCTAAGCCTGTGGCAATAGCTGTTGCTGCTGATGGTGAGTGTACAGTGGCTTATAAATTCCATGAATCTTGTGACGAGAACTTACAAAACATTGTTCTGGTTCTTCTATATAACATTCAGATGATATGAGATGGTCTGGACGTTAAGCTCTAAACGCTGTGATGGTGAGCTAAACTTAAAGTTGTGTACTGGGTGATACTGAATTTCTATATCTCGCTGTTGGTGATCATAATGGTCGGGATCACAATTATCATAGTGGTGATGGTTGACGATGATGATCGTTGTGGTGATGATGGTGTTGATTATAATGTGTGTGATGATGATGATGATGGTCGTTGTGGTGATGGTGATGACGACGGGAGTGCAGCTGATCATGATGTCCATGATGGTAGTGGTGATTGAGTTTGTGATAATGGTGATGATAGTGATGGTGATGATCGTAATGGTGATTGTGATGGTGGTGATGGTGGTGAGGATAATGGTGATTGAGTTAGTGATAGAGGTGATGGGGATGATGATGGTTATTTTCAATTATGATGATATGGGTGGTGATTATACGTGATACGGGTAGTGATGATGACATAACATTGACTGGTTCTGCGTGCTAAAAATGTGTCCATAACAGATCTAATTGATGTCGTCAATAATTCAAAACTACGTCGAACAACTGGAGAAGAATTTAAGAATGGAAGACATTAAATTTTTTTTGTCCGTTGTTTAGGTGTTCACGCCGTTTTGAAACGCTCCAGTGGAATGTATTATGCATTGTTTAATTTAGCCAATGGTAGACCAGAACCAGGAGGTGCATTTCCCGCGGAAACATCTTTGTTTCTTGTCAAACCTTCAATCACTCCAATGCACCTAAATACATCGATAGTGGTAGGTACACTGATGCACCTGGACAGAGCAATTGTTTTTTGTAGATGTTATGAACTCTCGATACTAGAGTCCTGGGGTTAGTTTTTATGCATCTTGTTTTTATAATAGATAATTTAAATTATTATAAATTATTTTTGAATCATTGGTCTCATTGTCCTTCATTTATACTCCTTGTCAGGGTTCTGTTATGATACTTCAAGATGCTACTGGAGGATTGATTCCTCTTGTCAAGGACAGTTTGGGTGGAGTTAAAGAACCTATTTGGTTGGTGAGTGGAAAATTAGTCTAACTGGTGTATTTTGTATTAATATTATTGATATTTTTAATGATTTAAAGATACAAATCGACTACAGATCCTCTTGGCTCTGAAAACAGAGTAGAAAGTTCTTTTAATGGCCATTTTATCATATCCCTTCGCTCGACACCTGCGTTATCGCAACAGTTCATTGACTTTCTTTGGATTCATTTTTTATAGGGCTTACCGCCGGTCAACACGTTGCGGATTGCCGTCTCTTCCGTTGTCACGCAAGCAAAAGAGAAGAAGAAAGTAGCAGTTATTGCTGTTTCTTTATCGGTACAAGTATATTCTTGTTTAAGGCTGGTTTTCACTAGCGACGGAATCAAAGTCGAAGTCGTAAGTGGACTTACAACCTTGAGAAATTTAAACAATGGAGTCGTAAGCAGAGACGTACGCTCGACTGAATCGGAGTCACAAGAATCAGAAGGTTTCCATTTTCTTGCGATTGCGATTGTGACTCCTTCGCTTACGATCTTGTGAAAACTAAATTGTCAGAGTCAAGCAGAAGCTCAAGTATAAACCAATCACAATGGTGAGAACGAGCACTGTGATTGGTTTATTCTCGCGCTTCTGCTTACGATTCCGTCAATCTGGTGTTCACTAGATCGCAAGCGACGAAATCATAAGCGTAAAGCCTAATTTCCAGTAGGCGGAATTTTCCGCGCGTAATGCCTTTTCTCTTCTCTCATTGGCTCTGAGGGACTCCTCGGATCCCAAGAACCAATGAGAAAAAAGGAATAAGCAGTGCGCGCGAAAAATTGCGCCTAGTGGAAAGTAGGCGCAATTTTTCGACGACCACTGTGTTGGTTCATATTCACCAGACGTAACGGTCTCCGTTTCTTAAGGCTCCGATTCCGACTCCGTCGGTAGTGAAAACCAGCCTTTACGAGTGAAAAAGATATGGTTAATTGTATCTATCGTACTAATAGCCGGTGGCGTGCTTCGAATTAGCCCTCGGCATTCTGAAGTCGCTTGAACCGTATTAAAGGCTGTCCAATATTTTCCTCTGTTTCAGAAACAGCGACTGATGCATGAGGTGGTGGACCTTAATTATGAAGGAGTGAACAACGCTCTTGATTTCTATATTAATGATTATGGTAAGTGGTGTTATTTTTATTCATAATGTAGCACAGACAACTAGTAGACGTTCGTCAAGCTTGTTCTCTCAGAAAAACGTTTTCTGAGCCCTAAAATCGTTTGAAAAACGTTTTCTGAGCCCTAAAATCGTTTGAAAAACGTTTTCTGAGCCCTAAAATCGTTTGAAAAACGTTTTCTGAGCCCTAAAATCGTTTGAAAAACGATTTCTGAGCCCTGAAATCGTTTTTCTGAGAAAACGAGCTGGACAAACGTCCACTAGTCGTCTGAGATTTACCAAGCTCCCACATGAACTAAGTTCGTGTTCAGGTTTAAGCATAATGTAGCACCTTGAAAGGCAAACGACAAAACTGCTAAAAACGCACAACCTTGCAAAACCTCTGAAAGAATGTGTTTTGATCAACGTTGATGTCTGCCACAGAGCTTGTTGCAATTGGTCGCCACAAGTCACATGTTCCTTTCTGTCTGCGAATTTCTTACAGTTTGTTATAACAAGTCGATATGGATCGGCTACGAAACAGCTTGCAAAATGGTACAGGATAACACGCTTTTTACCGATGAATAGAAAACGCGATTATCTTGACTTTTTTTGGCCGAATTTGTACCAGTAGAACTAACGAAATGCTAGATATAAAATGTGAAATTTGATCTATTCTGGCACTCATGGTACTTTGACAGTATTGCAGAATTACCGTCTTGACTTCTACTATACAACAGTAGTTCGGTGTCCGTGCTCAAAGTTTGAATTGATATTCCAGTGGGATACAAAACAGGTAAACAATGCTATCCCTGTTTTGAAAACCTAACTTGCACGCTGGATAAAGGTTGTCCACTCAATGGCGTGTCAACTTTCGAAATAAACTTTCCAGCTTTGAACAACAACTGACTCCAGAAACCGAATGTCGCGACATATTATCCAGTCAGAAGATGTGTTTCAAGCGGTATCTAAGCATCAACAAGATTTGACCTTTGATTTCTGCTAAGAACAAACAGTTTCATTTGCATTTTTTTTAGCGGAAAAAATTCCTGACATACTGAAAGACACATGTGACGGTAATCGAAATGTCATCCATGTTTGTGTGGCACATTGTGTTCCCACACAAGCTCACGAAGATGGTGTCCGTGCTACAGCAACTTCAGGTATGTGCTTGGGTTAGGATTTTCACATACTGAACTCTGTATAGACTGGAAAGCTGACTGCCAGTCAAAAAGTGAACGGATTACAGTGCTGAACGCTTACACAGATAAAACTGTAAAAGACACCGTGTGTAACTATGTATACCACATAACAATCAGTTCGTGGTTTTAGGTACCGGTGGAGGTAGTCCCAGTAGCACCAGCGGTCGTAGTATAAGCATTAGAGAAATGATGCAGAAAGCTGTGTTGGCGGCGAGAGCGACGGCTAATTTAGATGTCGATGAAGACGCTCCTATTCCCACTCTCCACTGGCCTCCAGACCCAACAGCTGCCACGACAGGAACAACAGCCACTACCACCACAGCTGGTGTTCCTGCGACCGGCACACCTTCAACAGGTTGGTATAATTAAGTCTAAATCGATATTTGTGGCATAAAAACTGAGCCTTTGGAAAATATTGTAGTATTGCCTCTGTTTGTTTTTGTCTATCAGTCTTCATGTTTGTTTGCTCACACACTTTCCCAACATACCTGTTGGTCTTCTCGTTCGATTTATCGTGTATGTCTTCATTTATTCTTCCACGTCTCCAACTTGCCAGTGTGAGTCCATCCATCCATTTGTCTATTCGTTGGCGTAGTTAATCCCATTCTCACAATTTTGTTCTATCCTTTCCCAAACTTCGGTCGTGAACACTTAAATTATGTGATCACTTTTCTACTGTTGTTTTTTTTTTAAGCTGATTCAAAAACCGTCGAGGAGGACAAACAATCTAAAGCTCTTAAAATCCTTAAGCTGTTTTGCAACAACCCTGCGATACGGACGCACTTGAGACCATTGCTGGCGGCGAAGTAAGCTATCGAGTCTTGTTGGTACTTTAGGACAACAAAGACAGTCCAAACATGGAAGATAAATTGTCAGTTACGTCATAAAAATTAATGGACAGTTTTCAAAGATGTAATGAAATATTTTCTATTATATTTCAATCTCAATCAAATCTCCTTATGTTTTAGGGACGCCGATGGCTACACTCCCTTTATGTCAGCGGTATGTCGACGTGCCTACCCCGCAGCGCTTATCCTATTCGAAACTGCCCAGGCGCTCGCCACGGATCCCAACAAGAAACTGGTGGACCAAGATACCCTAATGACCATGGTATGTCCCCCGGACACTTCACCGATGTCGTCCCCACTCTACCTCTTGTGTTGCAACGACACCTGTTCGTTTACGTGGACTGGGACCAAACATATCAGGCAGAATATTTTTGAATGCAGAACCTGCGGTCTTACTGGTTCGCTATGCTGTTGTACCGAATGTGCGAGAGTTTGTCATCGGGGACATGATTGCAAGTAAGACACTTTTTTCTGACTTCCATCAGTTTAATAATGTTCGTTCAATAGTTGTCCAAAATCAACTTAACACGATTGATTTGTTGTCTGAAGTCAATCAATTGTTCAATATAACGAACAATAACAAATACATCCTCGTTTACCACTCTACTTTAGGGTACAGAGTTTTTAGGTCGTTCTCGGTCAGATGTGAAAATGCAAGTTTTAAAGTCGGAATGGTATTCTAAAATCGTTCCATACTATAACATTGATAGTGGTCACACATATGACTTTCTGCCCATCCGTTTTCTGTACATCTTCATATGTGCATTGGGCTTTTTTCTGTTTTCGGCATTCAAGAACGTTTCCTTGCTTCTGTAGGATAAAAAAGAAACCGCCTATTGCTTATTGTGATTGCTGGCGCAGATGTAACTGCAAGGCACTTATTCCAGGAAATGTATCATCGAGAATAGAGTTGTTGAAAAAGCTGGTTTCTGATACAGATTTGATCACCAAGGCAAATGGAAGGTTGGCAAACGATGTTACACTCTTGATGTTGTTCTTGGTTATGCCATAAACAAGCCAAATTAAACTAACTTACTGTTACGCTTCTGTTTGTGTATATAGTGGAGAACACATCTTGCTCTTCCTCGTTCAAACTGTGTCTCGACAGATTACGGAGCAACGCGAGTATTGTCCGAAGGGCATCGAGCCTTGTCCGTCCAAACGACGTGCTCAGGCGGCGAAGGGTGACACTCGCTTTCCTGATCATGATTTGGAGCCTCCCAAATTCGCTCGCCGGGCCCTGGAGCTGATCATTCAGGAATGGAGTGCGGTGAAGAATATGGTTTTGAGTGGATCTAAAAGTGTGGAGGGGGCAAGGTATGGTTAATTAGGGACTCCTTCCATTGCCCAGTCAGTCCGTTCTGTTTAGTTAGACCAAAAACCATACGCGGACTATTTTTAAGGGGGAAGCTAAGGTGCTTTCGGAAAACGTCCTTAGACCTGACCGCTGGTGAACAAAATAATGAAATTCTTCTCAACTCTGTTCTCTGTAAACACCTCGAACCCTTATCTGTTCTCTGTCATTCTTTTTTCAGTTATGTGCGACGTAATGTCCCGGAACCCGAGAATCTTGCCCATTCGATGCTTACATCCGAAGAGCAACAGGAATATCTTAGCAATCAAGATGGAACAGCCAGACTCGATTGTTTCACTCACTGCCTCATTAGTAAATGCCCTGGTGAGGTAAGGTGCTGTGTAAATAAGCCGAGTATATATAAACTTTGTATTCAGATATTTCCCTCCAGGAAACGACAATCTACAAATCTATAGTCTCGATGGCAACGATATAATTACTACTAGAATCGCAATAGCATTTCAACTGTCTAGGTGTTATTACCATACTGTCGTAATTACCACAGCGTTCGTGATTCCCAGCAGGACATTAGTTTGATAATTTAAATACGTCGTCCTTATTTCCGGTCACGTGTTTTTAATTGTAGATAGTGGACCTCTTCCTAAAGACACTCTCAAGTGCTATATCTCAAGGCAAGAACACCAATGACCAAGAACCCGTTGTCATCGCTAAGAGATTTGTACGTTCGGTGGCGCGGGTGATGGTTGTTTTGACTTCAGAAAGGACACCCTCTGTAGCCAAAAAGAAACTGTACGTACAACGTTCCAGCTTTTTTGACGTTTTGCCGTTATTGAAAGATAGATGAATTTAAACAGCTTTTGGGTGGGGCAAGATTAAAGTGATGTCAAGAAGTAATTTCGAAAGCAGCACCTCCACCTAAAACAATTGCTGAAGTTATAGCTATTGTGTTGTACTAGTCATCCATATCTCACTTCGTTTTTAAGATAGTGAGATTTGTTTGATGGCATATGACGAAACTCAGACGTCATGCTGCTTGATGACTTTTTAAAAGGTTGAGTAAGTCTGACACTGTTCAACTTAATTACGTGGGGCTGTGGGACTGGGGCTATCAGATATAAAGTCCATGAACATGAACGTGATGTGTTACCGGTGACTTGACAGGGTAAAATGCTCATCAATGATTCATGAGTTTTTGAGGTTAATTGGAATATTTAAGGTATCAACTTACGTTAATATTCAGTTTATTTGTTCCTTAAGAGGCAAAAAGTCTCCATACCTGAAATTGTTCTCAGGGAATTTTTACCGTTTCATAAATCTGCTTACTATATCTTTCTTTTGGTTCATGTCTTTTCCCTTCATTAGAATGTCTTTCCAACAACTCCATAAGTGCAGAAAAGTTTTCCAATCCTTACTGCTCATTGCAGTCCCGGAACTCATTCACATGGCAAATTCCCTTATTGCGCCCGTTCGCCTTGGAGTTTGTCGTCCAGCGGCACCTTTCTCTTATCTTACCTCCAGCGATCAATCCAGCAATGACGAGCCAACGATTGGTGAAGAGCTGTTCGATGTTGAGCCCCTGCCTCGCCGTCCGTCCACCCCGTCGTCAATCACCGGAGCACCAGAATCAGGACGTAACCAGTTGAGGCGGAATCGTCTCGATTCCGAGACGATGATCGACAGACAAGTTGAACAGCTGGAAGTAGCCGATCCACAACCCTCTGGAGATGTAGGGGAACTTCATGACATCGAGGTATGTTGAGAACGTTCTATCCAGCAGCCAAGAGGGTATGCAAGGATGTTTATTTCATATTTTTACAGTGGCGGTAACTTTCAAGAAGTCGCCATAATTTTTGAAGGACCTTAAGAATCTAAGGTATGTTAGCAGTGTGTATTTCATCAGACCAGAAGCCCGTGCGATCACTTTGAGTTGTTGCCCTGTTCTCTTGCTTGGCGGTACTAAACGATTCCTTGAAACCCTCCAAACTGTCGCTTTTTTCGAGGTAGAAGGTAATTGCTGATCAAAAGGGAAGACCATTGCTGGCCGCTGTTGCCCTTCCCTCCTGAACACTCTTTCCACACGCAAACTCGACGTTCGGAAAGTTGATGTATCACTGCATAGCACCAATTTTTTTCCATGTAGACAGCACTTACGGATTCTATTTGTACCATTACACATAAAGTACCGACCTTCCTTGTTATAAACGTACCTTGGTATTGGTTTATCACAAGAGCGTTACTGGACTGAGATATTGGAGAGGGAGAAAGATGTTAGCCACAGTTTATCAAATTAGGGTAGTTTGTCTGAGATAATAGAGCGGGCGGGGAAGTTGATGTTAGTTTATTGGTCTGAGATTTTGGATTAGGCATGGGAGGTTAGGGACATCACTGTTACGTCAAGTAAGGTCTTTGTTTTCGCCGAGCCTACCGGAGCGTAATGGATATCCTTACTTCGTTGAAGGTTGTTGATGGAGCTGAGGTGAGAGGTATAGTTTCCGAGGCCGACATTCAGCTTTTAAGCAGCGTTGGCGAACCGAGACTTGAGCGTATCGAAACAGAACAACCTGGTGAACCTACGGCAAATACACAATCTTCTTCTAGCGCCACTGTTGCCACAGTGGCTGTTCGAGTGAGTGGTAACGCTGGTGAGTCCAGTCACGGGCGCCGAAGACAACGAGAGCATGACGGGGGGAGAGGCGAGCACGAAAATGGCAATGAATCGGACATGGATTTGGAGCTGCTGGTGGAAAGCGAAAGCGAAAGCGACGATGACGGACACGTGGTTGTTCCTTCTGACGGTCGAGCGAGTCGTGCCGCGCGAGTTTTTGAAGATCGCCCGAGGCCTATCAGTGATGTTTGCGTCGTGTCGCGTCGTGATTTGTATTCCGAAGATGATTCGTCGTCGGCGGATGAGGATATGGAAGAGAATGAAGAGGATGAAATGGAAGAAGAGGAAGACTTGGACGAGGAAGAAGAAGAAGAGGATGAAGGACGGGATGAAAATGATAATGGAACAAGAACCGTTGAAGCAAGGGTTCGGGCTGGTAAGAAAAAAATTGAAATCAAGGGACAAATGTTTTGACCATATTATTATTGTTGAATATAACTTCCATTCTGTATATGAGCAGCATGTTTTTTTGACTTGAGTGCTGAGGTCGACATTTTTCAATAATTTTTGTTCGATATTGGAACATCCCGATGATGTAATGCTTACATGAACGATCCCTCGGAAATCAGATCCCTTAGTGCATCGAAAGCTTAGTGCTTTCGGGTAAACTACTTCAACCTGAAAGAGAAAATTTAGGGGTTTGAAAACATCGCGCAAGTCCACAGAAAAATGTGGTGAATTACGCAAAACTTGAACTCGCACCTTTACAATATCAAGACTTACTTCAGCTGTATATTGATCTTGCAATTTGCGCTGTACCAGTCCTATAAAACAGAAAGAAACAACGACCGTTAAACATCATGAGGGAAAGCAAGAACAGGAATCATTTCGGCAAATTAGGTAATTAATATTCTCTTCTGTTTAAGGTCGTGAGACTAGTTCCACACCCCACGCGATGCAGTGGGCCATTACGAACTTAGCTGTGGCAGGATCCAGTCTCCACGCTACTCCTAGTCTGCCATCTGGTCTTTTGTATGCTGACCCAGCACAACATCATCGTATTGCAGGAAGCAGCGGAGTAGCAGCAGCTGCTGCAGCCGCCGCTGTGGCATCCAACTGCGCGACTAACTCCTCCAGTTCTTCTGACAAGTCCACCTACAGTAGTATGAATTCTGCCAGTGCTTTAGCGAGATTATTTGCCACATTGGTTCGTGAAGTGAGTAACGTTTTTGTGTGACTAATGACCTACCTTCTTTATCACCTACCTGTCTGCCTGCCGGCCTATTTACCTAAAACCTCGGACCTGTATGCTTACTGAACAGTTCATCCTTATTCATCAATACTTACCAGCCTACGTACGTACTTTATGGCAAACTCATCTGCTTCTAAATCGACTTACCTTTATTTTTTGTCAAAATATCTAGATCACAGATTTGCTGCTGGGTGGCTACCGATATCTAAAGCCAGCAGAACTTACCTCACTTTGCTCCATGGCCGATCGTGAACTTCAGCCAGCTTGGGAGTGGCTTTGGACCATTATGGAATGTACGGAATCCCAACTTCGCTTTGGAACTTCCCTGTCAGCAGCTACTGATCCTTCGCATCCGACCCATCCTCTTTACGAGAGCCAAACCAAGTCATCAAGCTCAAAGGAGAAACGGAATTCCGAAGAAGGAAGTCAGTGGGACAAGAAGGGAGGAAGGTAGGTTTACATTTATATTCCGCTAAAAATAAGCAGCTTATAAGAAGTGTTTTCTTGATACTTCCCTTATCTTAAAGAGGTAACTGTCTGAGGAAGGTGTCAACCTAAAGGCGGTAGCTCGGTCACAGAGATGTCTGTTTCAGAAAGTTGTGTCTTTTTAACTCTGAGAAGTATGTCGTTTAGAGAGGTATTTACTTAAGGTCCATCTACACTATGCGATTATTGCGCGCAATTGTTCCTGTTGAAGTACATAATTATATTAAGGGCACAATACCTGCTTACTAGATGGTTAGGAACAACAGTATGCGATAGTCAAGGGGTCTTAAGAGGGATGTCTGAGTTAGAAAGCTTAAGAGAAGAGTTCGTCATAGAAAAGATGTCGCGTTTGAGAGGTGTCTGCCTTAAGGAGCTGTCCGTCCTAGAGAGATGTCTACCCAAGAGTGATCTCTGATGTTCGAAAGGCATTCTGCTGTAAAGAGCTGTTAGTCTTGGAGAGGTGTCTATCTCATGAAATTGTTTATATGAGAAAGATGCAGGTGTCAGAGAGAGGTGTCTGATTTTGAAAGTTGCCTATTCAAAGAGGTGTTTGTCATAGAGAGCTATCAGTCTTGTAAGGTTGTTTGTCTTCTATCAAAGTTTCTTTGATTAAAGCATATTTTGACCAAAGTGTGTGATAATGTAAACACTCTCGAAGACAGCGACTCCGTTTAAATGCTTTGGTGTAAACCGGCCCTTAGAAAGGTTTCTGTCTTAGAGACGTCTGCTTACAAAGATGTTCTTGGAGAACCGACTGTGGAGAGGTGTATGTCTGTTGGAGAAAGTTGTCTACCTCGGAGAGTTGTCGGAAGTAGAGATCGTTGTCTTGGAGTGGTGTCTGTTTTATTGAGATGTCTGTCTTAGAAAGCTATCTACGTTAGAAGATTGTCTGCCTTCGAAAGTTGCTCAACATGTGGATATAGTACAGAAATACGTTAGTGCGTGAGCCACGTTAAACAGCTGTCTTCGTTAGTCCTGTCCACCTTAGAGAGGCCTACTGTAGGTTATATAAACGCATTGAAAAGTGATATTTACTTATCAGTCGTGTTTTTTTGTTTCCGTACAGGCGTCACATGGTTAACGTGAGTGATGTAGCGAGACAAGACTTCCTTGGCTATGTTTTATCCTTGATAAGAGGTAGTGAAAACGAGCATGCTGACTCGTTACCGAAAGTTGACGTCACCGCGTTGCGTCACGTTGCGTTCTCCCTTGACGCCTTAATCTACTATCTTCGGAACAACCCGGCGGGCATTGGAAAACGAAGCGACATAATGGACGATGGAGCAGTTGCCAGTGCAACAGACGACGAAGGAGCAGCCGACATCGACGACGAAGATAACCCAAAGACAGACGACGATGATAATGACGCGTTGGATGAAGAACCTTCCGTGCGAACGTCGAGTAGTGGACTGGAGCGATTTTTTAAGCGTACCGATTCGACAACTGTTTTGGGATGCGAACCTCCAGAGCCATTACACACGCCGCTTTATGAGTCATTACCGCTGGCTGATAAACCGCATCTCTTGAACACGAATGCCCGCCGAGAACAACTGTTTGGTGCCGTCCAGGAGCCAACATTTGCCGAAGGAAAACATGGGAAGCTCTCCCGAAGTTTGGGCTTAGCCCTGAATAATGTTGTTGAAATGAGACCAGGGAAAGGAGTGGAACAGAGCAATGTCGGGACTGTTGACCAAGGTATGAGATATAAGGGAACTAAATGTAAGCTTCATTCAAAAGTTTCATTCAAGCCAGAGTAGGGTCAAAACATGTGTGATTCCTTACCTGACAGCGTGGGAAATTGTTCATTTATTTGCATGGGATATTTTTATGCATTTTTGCTGTTCATTACAAGTTCTAAATACAGTCGTTGATCGTTTTGTTTCGATGTAGGTGCTTCAACTAGTTCTGCAAGTCAAACGGTGACCACTAACCAGGTACTCAACGATCAAGGATCGTCACTGAAGATGCCTAGTATGAGAATTACCGGCGTTTTACCCGCCAACTTTTTGCTTGGTCGGTGGAGGTTATGTCTGGAGTTGTTTGGCCGCGTGTTCTTGGAAGACGTTGGAGCCGAGCCGTCGTCTGTTTTGAATGAACTAGGGAGGTTTGATGTTAAGGAGGTAGCATTTAGGCGTGAAATGGATCGTCTGAAAAACACCAGTCAAAGAGATCTTACGTTAGAGGTAAGTGATTAGGAATGTGTGGGTCGGGGCTGGAGGCATTGGAAAGGATATATCATTGGGCCACGGTTCGTGCCATTCCTTGAGTACTGCCTCAATCAAATTTTGGCTTTCAAGGGCGCTTGAAAAGCCCTTGAAATTTACATTTTTTGTAAAGCTCCTTGAATACTACTTAAACATTATGTTCAGGTAAAAGTAAAATAAGTTCTTTCGATGAAAAGTAATGCCTACTGTGCTACAAAACTACACGATCGTTTTTTTTTTCATTTTATCGTGGAATATTTCAGTATAAAGCCTGATTTCCACTTGCATTGCCTAATTATTGTTTCTCGTTGGCTCTCGGAAACTCTTTCGTTCCCGAGAGACTTTAAAATTGTCATTTTCCTCGTTGAAAACTCCTTTAATAATCCTTGAAGTCAGCTTTCCAAGAGCAGCACAAACCCTGTTGGGCTCTTTTGTCGTAAAGGTCCTGCAAAAAGTATATCAGTTATCACCACCGTGTTTAAATCGTTCACTGCCACATTCCTCCTACTGACTAAAATCGTCTGGCATAAGCCAGGATAAAATAATAAGTCACTCGTGGCAGTGAAGGAGTTAAAGGCAAGTTGCAATATAAAACCAAATCCCAACCATGACTGTAACCCCAAAACTAACCCAGCTTTAACTCAATTCGAAAAGATTGCGAACGCGAGGAAATGTAAAAGATTGACGCTGCAGTTGGCCTTAATCAGTATTAGGTACAACGTGAGTGAAGGTCACATTAAGTCATTAATTACGTGTGCATTTTATATTCATTTCCTTCTCCCACAAGCTTGAACGAGGACGAGAAGTGATGATTCAGCAGACCGTACGTCAGTTGAACGCCTATTTTGGTCGCCGGCCTTCGACATCGAAACCAACCGTGGTTCACCGTGTGAAAGTCACGTTCAAGAACGAACCTGGCGAAGGAAGTGGAGTAGCTAGAAGTTTCTTTACGGCCATTGGACAGGCGTTTATGGCTTTAGAAAAGTTACCGAGTTTAGAAAGTTTGACAACGTCTAACAGTAAGTATCTCGTCTCTAAACTATGGCAATTGCACCTGGGATAATGACCGTGAATCGAAAAAATGCCTAACATCGCGATCGTGACAATGAGCTGTTGTAAGTGATGGTGAAGTGACTCAACCTCTGTTTCAACTGCGGGGCCTATAGTGGCTCTTGTCAATCTTGGGACTCCGGTATTCTCTTTACCATAAAATGCTATATATATATATATATATATATATAAACCAAGAATGATAACCAAGAAGGTTGTAGTGTTGAATTGAGAATAAAGAGCGCTCAATACCATACCAGTAGAGCGAATAAAGAAAGTGAAATAGACGAAATTTGCTGTCGCTA
>JBAHVQ010000413.1:734607-748369 GCA_036872915.1 Nanipora kamurai | reverse complement strand
GACATCTAGCTGAGGTCATTTTGTCGGTGGGTAGGCAGAAAATACACGCCTGTATTCCAGTGGTCGGTCGATTGTTTCGAACACCGTGATAGGACTGGAGGCTCTTCAAACAGACAAAAGACAATGTCCTTTTTAACTTTCAGAGTGATTGGTTTATGTCTCGTGCAGAATGAAATTTGCCCCATCACACTGAATCGTCATGTCATTAAATTCCTGCTGGGACGACCGGTAAGTCTCGCTTGGTATATTATTGTTTCACGTTTTGAATCAAGATGCATTGCAGCTCAGGTGTGGGAGCTAACTGGCTAGTATAAGAAGACTTGTGTTAGCCCATCAATCGATGGCTTTCTCATCTCCATTTCTCCCTGCAGATTGGTTGGCACGATTTTGCTTTCTTTGATCCGACGATGTATGAGACACTACGGAAATTGATTGTGGATGCAGAACTTCCGAACGCTGACGAGGTATTTTCGTCACTAGATTTGACGTTTAGCGTTGAGCTCAGCCCGGAGGAGGGTGGTAAACGCGTCGATCTGGTGCCCAACGGACATGAACTTCCCGTGACACCTTTGAATGTTCGAAGCTATGCAAGAAAGTATGCTCTTCAAAGGATGGTGGTCTGTGCAAAGAAAGTATTGAAGGTAGAATATCTGTCAATTCGTTCTTACCGTCCTCGTTCCTTTCTTCTTTTTTCTTCATGTCCATACCTTTGTCTTTTTATTTTCTGTTCCTCTTCTCCTTTCTTGTAATAGTTTTATATCTTTTCCCTTTCCCTTTCCTTTTTCCCTTCACCTGCTCCCTATTCCTCACCCACCTTCTTTCCCCCTCCACCCTCCCGCTTCCCCCTCCCTTCCTCTTTCTCCTCCTAACCTCCACTTTTCCCTTGCCGTTACACTTTCCCCATGCTATCCCCATACCTTCATCCTTTCGTATCTGTCCATGTGCCTGTCTCATGTCCTCCTCTGCTGCTTTCACTGTCGTATCCCACCCGCATCTCTTCACCCGTAACTTTTCAAAGCCCTTGATACTTCTTTCCTTTCCATCTCGTTTTCGATTACACCTACCCAACCTCGACTCCTATAGCTCCTTCCGATCTTTATTCTTAATTTTATCTGAACATTTGTAAACTATCGTAGGCAATGCGGGCTGGTATACTGGATACCATTCCAGCAAGCTCACTGGATGGTCTGACAGCGGAAGATTTCCGTCTTTTGTTAAATGGTTCTGGTGAGGTTAACATTCATCAGCTTATTGGCTACACATCGTTCAACGACGAGTCTGGAGGTGCTGGCTCAGAGAAATTGCTTAAGTTCAAGAAGTGGTTTTGGTCGATACTTGAAAAAATGACTATGGTTCAAAGACAAGACTTGGTGAGTACTCTAGATTTAAGGAACAATGTTCATCGTTTCAAGCTATGGTTTTACTCTTATTCTCAAAGGAAAACAATTCAGAACTTTACAAGAGACATTGTGTAACTTCCTATAAGGCATTGTTCTTACGCCATTTAAAATTATTATGTGGTTTAGTTACGCCGTGTAGGTCAATTTTCATCCTATAACATTTTAACCAACATGGACATGGATTTTTCTTTCGTTATTCGTTCTCTGAAATTCAGTATTTAAATTTTCGAATTTTCTCATTTCTCAGATGTATTTCTGGACATCCAGTCCATCATTACCTGCCAGCGAAGAAGGTTTTCAACCGAAACCATCTGTGACGGTAAAGCCAGCAAATGACCAGCAACTTCCTACAGCAAACACCTGCATTTCAAGACTCTACATTCCGCTTTACTCATCAAAAATAATCTTAAAGAACAAACTTCTTCTTGCCATCAAGACAAAAACCTTTGGATTTGTTTAAAATGCCCCGTCTGATGAACTTACGAATTAAGGTCACTGTGTCGGTGCGTTTGTGAGTGATGTCCACGAAAGTCAAAACAGTCTGACTTAAGTTTTAACTTGCTTATTTAATGGTCAAGATGTTGAAGCATTTCCTCTGATTCAAGTCGTCACCATGCACCGGTTTACTCGACTGTTCTCCAACTCTTTTGAGAGCCATGTCACTTTAGCTGGTGAATTTGATGGCGTTAACTTCTCGGCCAATATGTAATCATATCAGGGAACTGGCGAAGGGCCAACAATGAACGGTATACGCCCGAACAAATATAACTGCTGACGATTTGCACGGTAAAGATTCGGAGCTTTTATCTTAAAACAAGTGCAGCAGAGAGAAACTTCTATATCGTTGTGACAGTTATAATCTCACTCGTGGAAAATGAGTTCAAATTTTATTTTTCTTCAATTCCCCAAAATATAACCTTTGAAACCACAAAGTTGTCACGGATTGTATTATCGCGTATTTTCATCACTTGTATGAAAACTGGCAGAAAAATGCTGCGTCACAGAGATTTGGTATACTGGCTAGTAACAGTACAAATAGCGTTGTAGTAATGAACTTTGCCTATCAGTTTTAGACAACAGCTGGCTGCGTGATCAGATTCCCGCCACTCCACCAGTGGCGTTCGTCGCTTCGTTTTCTTATTTCAAGCTAGTAATTTTTTTACTCAACAAAGCGCAAGGGATTTGTTTAGATTATTAGTTCGTTGCGGTTTTTTCCTCTCATCCTTCAAGGTATTTCAATTTACCGGCTATCTAAAGCAGCCGTTCCATATTTTTATTCCCATCAATCATAAGCGTGATCTTACTCAGTAAATGGTTTACAATCAATCTCTCGAGATTCAGAAAACAAGAAACGTCGGCCATGTTGGTACCACGTACCATGGTAGTTAATGAGATTCTTTTGTTAAAATTTCACCAATATGGCCGCCATGACGTCACGTGCAAACCATTAATCCTTAGTCTAATTTTGTGTTTAAAATCATCGAGTAAATGATTTAACAAATCATAAGCAGTGTGTTGTCGTTAACTTTTTGTAAAACATCTGATTCTGGTTGGTTTGTTTACAAATCCACTCGGAAAATTTCCCGCCAAAACTTCCAGGTTTGTACAGAATACGAGTAGACTGCCAGACAGCCAATCAACAGGCGTCATTTTGCGAGCAGACCGGTTTAAACCCGATCTCAGCCACATAAAGACCGTACACGTAGATTCAAGATTAGTCTTTCACTAGCCTATGGCTACACTTGTTTTGTTTATAGTCAAGTAACGGCAAGGTTTTTTGCTGTTCGCCATTTTCACCTTACTATAGCAGTTCATATTGATCATGTTTTATCTTTGTTGCAGTTGCAAAAACTTTATACAGAAACTAAAGATGAAGTCTGAACCCGACGTACGCTCTTGCTAAAGCCTTGGTTAACGTGAGTGAAGCAAGCGCAAGCACGTGATAGATTCTTGCGATAAAACAAAGTAGGTATTCCCGGGCGATAGCGCAAGCATAAATGCAAGCTCACAAGTTAAAAACAATAACAAGTATGACGAAGACAATGGAGAAAATCAGTGTTCTTTTGTGCCGTAGTTCTTGCGTTGGTTTTACCCGGTTTTCGCGTAAATTTTCCTTGCATTTATACTATGCTGGTGAACCTGGTTTTAAGATACAATCAAAAGTTCTTCACTTTTATTTGCCATCCCGATGTTCATACCAAATAGACCTTTACATAAATAAATCAAACATCCAATGCCTCGACTAACGTTCTTTTGAATTCCATTGAAAAAAAGACAAGCTCAAGACGATCGAAAAGTGAATAGAATTCAAAAGAATGAAGTTGAGGCGTTCTGTTCTAGATTTATTTATGAAAATGTCTTATTTCAAGCCGCCGTTTCAAGTCATCCTTTCACGTGACCAATGAGAAAGCGTCGACATGGCGTCGTGTTTTCAATATTTTCGAGCCGTTTGAGAACAGTGTCTAGTCTTCACGTATCCTCCAGGAACCAAACTTGAGTCAGTTCAAAAAGTCTACATGGCGAGGAGACAACTTCTTGAAATAATCCTAGCTCTCTGGAAAAAGACAGTTGCCTTTTTTCATGGAGGTAACCAGGTACGTCTTCAAATGTGTTACATTTTTTATTTATTAATTTATTCAGAAGAAATGCCGACATACGTTGAACACAAGCAAACCTCTTTGTGTTCAACATCAATGAACTTGAAATGGTTACTTCTTCGTGGAATTAAATTTTCATAAATTGGTGTGAAGTTATGATTAATGTTTGTCCTAAGGTTGCAATCAGGTTTTGAACGGAAAAATAATAAAAACGTTGTTTCAAAGTTAAAATTTAACACATTTCTACGGTTGAGCCAGGTGCATGCACTGCATTTCTAACGTGTGTTGTCGCGCGTGTGCCGCGAGCGTGATTAGATAATGTGCGAGCTTATTTTGTATTTGGTCTGTGGTGTATGTATGGCGTTTACGAAGTCGCCAACAACCGTCATTTACCTAAAATACCATTTGTTTTGGTATATTCCAACATTCCACATCGTTCTTTAAAGGCGGCGCCCCGCTTTGCCGTGAAAATCTAAGACACTGTTACCAATATGGGTTCCTGTTGCCGAGTAAATATTCCTTTGTACTCAAGCGATTGTCTACGGGTAATGAACGAACTGCGAAGTAGGTGTGAGTTATGTGATGTCGTTTTATGTGTTGACCGATGTGAATTTCCCGCTCATCGCATCGTGTTGGCCGGGGCAAGTCCATATCTTCAAGCAATGTTTACTAACGGCATGTTGGAAAGTGGAAAGACCAAGATCGATCTGGGTGGCATTGATCCTCAAACAATGGACAGCTTACTCGAGTTTGTGTACACTGGCTCGGTTGAATTAACTACGAACAATGTCCAACAACTGTTATCTGGTGCTTCAATGTTACATCTTACGAGCCTTGGGAAGTCATGCTCGTCTTTTCTTCAGGCTCACTTGGATCACACTAACTGCCTTGGTATTCGAGCTTTTGCTGACATGTACTCTTGTACCAGCCTGGAGCAGTTTGCCTTTCAGTACATTTGTGAGCATTTCTCGGAAGTGGTTAAAAGCGACGAGTTTCTGGAACTAGGTAAAGAAGGTCTGGTTGATTTACTCAAGTGTAACTTGCTACAAGTCTATTCAGAAGATGAAATATTCAACGCAGTGGAGTTGTGGATCAACCATCGTTACGAACAAAGGAAATGTTATTCGTCAGAAGTTCTTCAGCATGTCCGTCTTCCTTTAATTTCTCTGGAGTTTTTAGAAACCAGAGTATTTCCAGCAAGATTTGTAAAGAATGACAGTGAATGTCAGATGCTTTTGGCTACTGCTTTGAATGATCACAAACATAACCTACCAGATTATATGCTGTTGCCTCGCTCTCAGCCACAATCTCTCTACACTGTTGGTGGCCGAAACAGCATGTCTTGTCAGTTGCCTAGTCTTGAGCAGTTTGATGTATCTGCAAGTAACTGGACAACCCTCAAACCAATGACTTGTGCTCGTACTGCAGTAGGGGCTTGTTCTTTGAATGGATTCCTTTACGTAATTGGAGGAGAGTGTGCAACCAGTGAAAGCAATCTACATGGAGAGACAAACTACAAGAGTACAGTTGAGGTCTATAAACCAAGAGACAAAATTTGGTTTACTGCAGCAGATCTAACAATTCCCCGTTCTTTTGTCTCTGTGGTTTCCTTTGGTGCTTACGTATATGCTCTTGGAGGGGAGGACAGATTGTGTAGCTATAATTTTGTAGAACGTTATGATCCAAATGGTAATTTTTGGACTCCAGTGCAAAGTATGAAAAGGCGTCGGTCTGGTGCAGGAGCAGCAGTTTGTAATGGTGAGTGTACTTTTCCTTACCAGCACTTATTCCTTGCAGTTTTTAAACTTGATTTTTGCATTATTTGATTTTATTTCCAATAACATCCCAGGTCTTCTTTATGTTGCTGGTGGGTATGACAGAGGGATTCATGCTGACCGTGCTTCTGTTGAATGTTACAACCCTGAGCTTGACCAGTGGACCTTTGTCACTGAGCTAGAAAAAGCAAGATCTGGTCTTGGACTTGTTACATTGAATGGCTGTATTTATGCAGTGGGAGGTCGTAACCGTAGTACAGACTCATATTTTGACCTTGTGGAATGCTATGATCCACAGACCCACCATTGGTCACCAGTAGCACCAATGAACAGCCCTAGAGCTTGGGCTGCTGTGGTGGTTTACAAAGAAAGCATTTTTGCCATTGGTGGATTTGATGGAGCAAATCGTTTGAATACTGTAGAAATGTATGATTCAAATAAGAATGTTTGGACAAATATTGAAGGACTGAATGTGAACAGAGCTGGCTGTGGGGCAGCTGTTTTATAGCACTGTCAGAATCTCTCAGTAGATCTGAGGGACTTTGCCTTTGTGATTAGCCCAAATTGAGGACTGGTGCAAGCACTGTTGACACACCACTGCTGATGAAACACTGCAAACCTCCTCTTAGTTTAAATCTGCCAAATTTATGTACATTAATTGAAGATGTCAAGTGATGGTTCAACTAGGAAGTACTTCAGAACACAGAATATCCTATCAATCAGATGTTAAGCTCATACCAGACCCATGAGGTTTTCAGTTGCAACCATGAGTTAAGAATCTTCAAAGTGGCCATTTTTCTTTTTCATGGCAGGTTTCCCACAAACATGGTGTATCACAGAGGGACCATCCCTGGTTTACAAAAGAGGATTTAAATATCTAGCTATAAGTAATATATTCTTGTGTCGGAATGAATGTCTTTGAAATCATTTGTTTGAGCCAACACAAAGACTTACCTGAATCAGTGATGAAGGGACAGGACAAAGGGCAGGTGGGTTTCTGTTTCAAGGAGCATATCAGATGGACAAGCAGAAAAGGACACCATGAAGAGTTGGTGGGTTTATGTCAGCAGGTATAAACTAGAATGCTTAGGGAGAGGTATAGAAGTCTAAGAAGGAAGGTCTATATTTGGTCCACTAGGTACTCTTACTACAGCACTTTATGCTGACAGTTTACATAGATCCTAGATAGCATCATTACAAGCAGGGAAGTGGAGTAACGACCACTATTCTCCAAATCCGGAAGGATAACTGCTTAATAAAATGTGACGCCAAGATGGCCGCCCTTCGCGGACGATTTTGGAAGTTAGTTGCAGCCTCCTACGCCGGCTGGATTTATGTTAGTCGTAGACTGTGTGGGGGACTGAAGCTGACGTATTTTTATAAAGTAAATGGTTTGAACCTGGGAGAACCAGTCTCCCAACTGATAAGAATGTGTTTTAAATAATGCTTAATCTCAGACCCCCGTTTCCACGTAGCAGGTTAAGATTGTAAACGCTTAAACATCTATCCGGTATTTGGTAACGCGTTTGGTTCCCACGTAAACCAGAGACATTTGTAAGGATAAAGTTGGATTAAGCTGGATAAAGTTGTATATGTTTCTTGGATACGTGGAACCACGCCAACAGGTAGGAGTTTGTATCCGGGCATTGGACTTATACCTTGTTCTTTTTTAATTTGTTCAATATATAACATCACCTGCAACCAAGGCGAAAGATTTTCCGGGTACTACCGCAATTGTGTAATCTTGTTTTTATGTCTCCAAAGAAAACCTGGACCTGATAGAAGTTAAGTAAAATTTATTCAACTTGCTGGCACATTTTTGCCCAGAGTTTTATGAAGTATGCATTTAACTTCTTATCCTTTTTCTATACGTAAAAAAAGTGGTAGTCTATTGGCCGTTTATTTTACAGAAACTATCACATCGGTTGCAGCTGAAATAGATTAGTACCAGTTTATTAGTCATAGAATTTGAAAGAGTGGCACTTGGCATGACAACCCTCGTCGTAGCGTTTCCCTAAGACGTTAGTTTAACATTAGATTACTTTGGAAGAATGAATGAAAATCAAAGCCCAGTAAAAAGCGCATAGAAACGGCATGATGATGATGAAGTTTATTTAAAGCACCGAAAAGTTAGACCTTTGATACAATATTTTTTACCATTATGCCTTTTCTACCTGTTTTTTATTGGTCTTTGATTTTCATCCTTCGATTAAGTTTTCTGCCTGGTTCATCCGTTTCACGGATTGCTTTAGCGACTTGATCACTGTGTTCATGTATGAGAAAGATTATTCTCTTGTTGTCCACTTCGCCACAACCGTCTATTATCCTTCCAAGCTCGAAGGGTTTCGCTTTTCCCGGGTCCCGTTCACTTGTCCGATTTTCAGCCTCGGGATTGTCATCTTGCTGTAGGCGTTAAACTGTCGACGGCATTGAGAGCGAACTGGAGCGAATCATAAGCGGATGTCTTCCAGCATAAACTTGTTCACGGATTATTTCATACATCGGAGTGCTAATCGTAAGGCACAAAGTCGCAAGAGTAAACGCGCCTTGAGAAGGAGGCTTCCTGACCAAACGGAATACCATTTGTAGATTTCTAAAACATTCAAGGGAATCTTCCAGTTTGACATGTTGCATAGATGTCTGTCAAAGTAAGACTGCAGCCAAAGCCAAATTTCTTTCCAGTGCATTTAAAACCCCTCCTGAGCTCGGCGAGATTAAGTTATGTTATACTGAAAGAAAAACTTCTGTGAAAGAAGCATTGAATATGTGCAAGATCAGTTCACGGCCGATGGTGTCATATCGGTGTCAGGCTGTCCCGTTGTCTCTGCGTGAGATCTGGATGCCAAAAATCGATGATCAGTATCATGCGAAAAGTTGTTCCATTGTGCCAAACTTCGTGTTCAATTGAATCGTCTATGATAATCATCTTGCCTTCTTGCCAGGTGCTGAAAAATTTTAAAAATGCCACAGTTGACAAGCAAATTGAAGAATAGCCAACTTCAATTTTTTATGAGTTAAGACCAATGATCGCTGCCCAATTCCGAAAACATATGCATACTAAGATGAGAGTCCATCTAAAAACTTTAAAACGACGAAGCTTGTCGACGGAAAACAATCTGAACAAATCTTCAAATCTGAACGAAGGATACAGGCTTGACAATCTTCGTCTATTTACCTGTGAGTTAGTTATTAAACTAATGAATGAAAATGGGATGTACCTATTCTGAAAATTTTGAACTGCATTGCCTTCGCGTTTTCCATATGGAAGGTCAATCACGGCAAACAAAAAGAACATGTTATGACCTTCATTTAATTTAATTAATAATTTATTAAAAAGGATTAATAATTAATACCATCAGTTACATACTTTGTTGTAGTGTCAACCCTTATGGCAACATTTTTTGGAATGACCAATCCCAAGTGACCCCTGATGCGGCAGTTAGTAGGTCCACAGTGCGCCCATACGTGGGTCCCAGGCTTCATGACCGAGAATTTGACCTGGACATAGAAGAATGAGAAGAGGTTGTAAAAATTTCTCAACAAACATTAAAATTTTAAATGCGCATGCTCCTCAAGTTTATAATGTCAGAAAAATTGGATCGAACACGTAATCGCGATCCCCGAAGGTACGAGCTTCCTGTTGATCATGGGGTCTGAGGACCCTCTTCCAGATGTTTTAGAACATGATTTCTTAGAATCCACGAGAGATTTAAGATATAATTTTTACATTGCTCACGCCTATAAACTATAGTGACCGATGTTGTGATGTATGTAGATGAAATTGCGCATGCTCCTTAAGCTTATCAACTTAGAAAAGTTTTCTGATTCCCTATCGGGAATCGATCGCGGGTGAGATGCTACAATGAGCTACATGGACTCGGTAAAGTGCGTACTGCTGATTGCCAAGTAAATCCACACTAAATAATCGTTATGAACCAATATTAAAGAGCATGTGGTAGCTTGGTGTGCGTAGATCTTAAATGCGCACGGTTCACAAACTTATAAACTCAGAAAAGTTTTTTTGAGTTTACACACTCCAAGCTACCACATGCTGTCAGAGATAAGTTATTTATGTACCTCCACAGAAAATCGGAACCTGAGCCAAAAATAATCTAAAATTATACAATACTTAATACTATATTTAAAGTCGAAGCACAACCCGAAAATATTCGAAAATGTTAAACACAAACAGTATTCACGGAGGAGTATCACATTTATAAGCACTATTTTTTTTTTTACCTGTCCTCGTTTACAAGCCGCTGCGTCGGGAATTTTATCAACCATCTTGCACGTCTGAGGTGCCTTGGCGCAGGCTGCAGGATCTTTCCTACCTTGATGGTACATGGTAAACTGCTGCCAGTCACCTTTTTCACGTAATCCTTCGTCCTCGGCCACAAAAGCTCCTTTTGTGGCGTCAAAAAGAGCCACTGCTTCATCACGTATTATCTTCCAGTTTTTCTCGAGAAACCTTGGGTGAGAAAAACATTGTTTCCTGTAATATATAGGCATCTACTGCCGAAGGGCAACATTCGTGACCTGCTGTTCTCCATGTGACAGTTCCACGAGCTTTGTTACGGCCAGTCTAACATTGCTCGAAAAACTACCATACGTCATAGTTTAGAACATAATATATTATAGTAGAAAACCAGGGGGCCGATAGAAAAATATTTGACCAGGTGATCGCGAGCCCCAAAAGTAGGAGCTTCTTGTTGATCACGGGGTCTGAGGGCCCTCTTCCGGAATATTTTTTAAAACATGATTTCCTAGAATCCAGGAGAGATCTAAGTTATAATGTTTACATTGCTCACGCCTATAAACAACAGTAAACAATTAACTATATTAGCCGATGTTGTGCGGCATATGGTAGTTTGCTGTATGTAGATGAAATTGCGCATGTTCCTCAAGCTTATTAACTCAGAAAAGATTTCTTAGTCCCTGACGGGAATCAAACCCGTAACCTTCTGAACGAGGGTGAGATGCTCCAATCATTGAGCTACATGGACTCAGATGGTAGAGCGAAAGTTACTATTTGTACTGGTTCGTACAAACATGACTTGGACTCCAGTCAGTAACATACATGTCAACCACGAACCAGTACAAATGGTAACCTTCGCTCTACCATCTAAGTCCATGTGGGTCAATGGTTAGAGCGTCTCAACGGCGATCCGAGAAGGTTACGGGTTCGATTCCCGTCAGGAAATCAGAAAACTTATCTGAGTCAATAAGCTTGACGAGCATGCGCAGTTTCAATGGTGAACAGTTGTGTGTTTTTACGCAGGCAGTTATCATCGCGACTAGGCAGAACATTCTGAATTGGATATCTCTATAATTGTATCCAAGGTTGTTAATAGCTCCACGTAAACTTACTGTACCTTATACTCTTGACGTAAGGTGTTTCATCTGGCGCCCAAAACGGCTTGGCTCTTAACGGTGTATCGGCATTGTACAGCGATCTTTGCATCTTTGACAAGAAGTGGCCTCTTTTGGCGCCTTTTTCGTAAACTTCATACGCCTGCATGTGAAGCAAATCTTCAGTTAGGTATCAAATAAGATTTTAATATTATCAAACTGCAACCCAAAATTCACCTTACAATTTTACTAGTCACAAGGAGTCCTCCTGAAAAGATGGGAAATGAAGGGCTAAATAAATTGAAAAGGAAGTTCTAAACTATGTGTATACCTCTTTTGCTCTGCCCAGTCTGTAGAAGGCATCACCTAGATGGAAATAGAACCTGCTGTCATCAGTTCCTGGTTCACCTGTGGCAAGTCCCTTCTCCAGAAGAGGAATGGCATCCTTGTAATTTGACTCACTTTTGACCACAAAGCCCAAATGCACCAGAGCATAACCATTGTTTGGATTTACATTCAAAGCCTAAAGAAAAACAATATTGTTCTTGAAATACGGAGATGTATTACAAAAAATGGACTGAGAAGGAGAGATGAAAGTATTGTGAATGTCTAGAGAGGAAGGATGAAGATAGTAAAATGAAGGGTGAAGTATGGAGAGATAAAAAAATGGAGAGAATATGGTTTTAACAACAGCTCAAAAGGGAATGAAGAACCAAAGAGACTAGGCCAAAATTGACAAAAGATGAATACAAAGAAAGAAAGAAAAGCAGGGAGAGAGGGAGGAAATAAGAGGGGGAGAGAAAAAGGAACAGGAGGGGTGAAAGCAAATAAAACAATAAAATAAACTGCAATCACACCTCTTGGAATGCTTTCTTAGCACGACCATTCTGCCCACTCATTAAGTACTGCACACCCATTTTATTCCAAACCTCCACATCACGAGGTAAACTTTTTGACAATTCTTCCAAGACATTTGCTGCAACATGGGATTTTCCCAAGAAAGCTAGCCGTTCAGCTTGCCTCATTGTTGCAAGTCGTTTAAGTGGTAATGGACAGTTTTTCACTTCATCTACTCTCCCAAAAGTATCAATAGCCTGTTTCAAAATTTGGTTGCTTCTCTTCATATCAGCTTGCTCATCCAAAGATCTAGCAAGACCATACAGAGCTCTTGGGCTATCTGGATGGTCCCTAACCAGTTTTTCAAATGTTCTGTGTGCTCTATCAATGTCTTTGTTTTTCAGCAGTTTGTCTGCATCTGCAAGTTGTTTTGAAATGGTTTTGTCATACTTGTTGGTTATTGAACTGTCAGGGTCTTTTGGCTTTTTCTTGACAACCCTCTTTTTTTCTTTACTCTGGCTTTTTTCTACTGGTTCTTTAACATTATCTTTCTCCTTTGGGTCATCTTTTGATCTTCTACCACTGCCCACAAAATAAATTGCAACTGTTGCAAGCAATATGATGACAATAAAAGCAACTGCAATTTTCCAAAGTTCATCAGATTCTTTGGCTTTCTTCTTAGGTGTTGAACCTTACATAAAAAAATAGTACCAAACTGATGACCAGTGGGTGATAAAAAAAACAGAAGTATGAAATCTATTTGTTTTATACACTAAAAAAAAACAAACAATATAAGAAAAATATTTAAAATGATGACTGAAAGCTTACGGGGAATTTTGGGGCATTGAAAAACAACAACAGTAATCTGATGTGCTTCATGATCTATACAAATGAAGCAATGTCATTGGTTTGTGATAAATATGCAGAGAGTTGTGATTGGTTCACTGTTTTAGTGATGCTAACTGTGCATCTATTCTTTAATAGATCATGGCTAACAACCAATGAAAATTCACAAAGAATGAAGTTTATTTTATAAGGCAAAATAACCCCATAATGAGTAGCATTCACTTACTATAGTCATCAAAATTCTTAACTCTTACTGCTCGCTCGATCTAATTGATCTTCAAGCTGTTTTACTGCTGAAAAAGCTGTCTGTATTACAGTACCGAAATGTTACATCAATTTCCGTCTTTTTTGTTGATTATTTACAGTTTGCAGATTTGAACAAATAAATATTGAACAAGCATTTTTAACTCCCCTTGCAAGGGAAACAGGCTGTTTTGCTTTTCAGCATTAAAATTGTACCAGACTTCGACATAGGTAGCAAAATAACTCTTGTGAGATTCTGAGAATGCAGAGGTCGGCGTTACCCATCAAACCTCAAGTAGAATTTCTTTGATTCACTTGACAACTTAAGGAGCCCTTCCCTCGGAGGTTAAATCCGACAGAAACGTAATGACAAGTTGTCCAATACCTATTAAAATGAAAGAAAGTATTGACCTACCTTTATGTTTGTCTGGTTTAACATCCTTTTTTCTCTGCCTTGCAGTCATGTTAAACTCTGCTTTTAGTGAAGTTAATGGCCAAGCAAAACCCTTACTATTGTGATAGAAGAACCATCTGAATCATGGTACAAGGCTGAATCAACAAGTGTGGAGTGGCGAGGTATAAACTAAAGAACTGGGAACTAACTCTGCTCACGTAAGTATAAATATGCAATCAAAGTGTAATTATAAGTAATAACATGGCTTGAGGGAAATTAGCGATTAAATTGCCCGCCGCCGAGGGAAGATTTGTGAAAGTC
>JBAHVQ010000413.1:720590-731907 GCA_036872915.1 Nanipora kamurai | reverse complement strand
GGAAGATTAGTAGACAAAGAAATCCTTTGTTTTTTACTAAATTTCCCGGGGAAATTTAGTAGACAAAGCAAAATATTTCCTGTTGCATGAGTAATGAGGATAATACGGGATTTAAATTCCCTATGAGAACAATAGAAAACGAGGCGATCATGGTATTATAACATTTATACCTCGAGTGTCGTTTGGCTACTGTCAGTCTCTTGATCTGTTTATCATCGTCACTATTACAATGCCTTATACTGGGGTTAATCAGGTTTCCCGGGAAAAGCAGCCGCGTCATAGCATTCACCACGCCTTAATTATTCGAAGGTGCACGAGACTCCTGACGAAAAGTCGCTGCATCGAAACTCTCCCGGTTCAAGACTAGAGGGATCTCAAACATTCGTTGAAAATACTACACTGACAAATAGAAACTCCATTTTCACTTAAACTACATTCTTTTGATTCTATTGAAAAAAGACAGAAGCGTTGAACAATGAGCACGACTGAATGGTATTCCATAGAATGATCTTCAGGCTATGCGCGAATTACGTTGGATTATCATCTTAACAGAAATCGGTCTTTCACTTGTGGTCGTTTGCTCATTGACTATATTAATAAATTGGATTAAAGTGCTTTTTTAAAACAAAATTGCCAGAAGCTTTGTTCAAGCAAAAAGTTTCGACGTTACTGTCTGTGAGTTTGTACTCTGAGGTTCCAGTGTATACCGACTAGCTAAGTCCTTGGTTTAAGGATGAAATATTGTTTTATGACATTCTTGGTTGAAGGTTTGAACAAGGCTTCAAACAGTGAATCCTCCCAGCATGCCACTGGGTCACAAATTTTCGACTTATCCGGATGAACTATTCGGGCTTTGAACAACTGGTCCTAGATGAATCGTTTTGTATGCGCACGCAAGGGTCTGAACTAATACCATGTCTATAACATACAAAGAAGTAAAAGGATCTTGAAAATTATATTCTTGCGAAGAGAAACTCCTCTTAAAATAACAGAACAAACGTAACGACATTCTACTGCCTTATTACTTTGTGCCCAAATCGTCTAGTCTCAGTATAACACGAAAGGAACAGTGCCAAGCTAGGATTCCCTTGCAGACTTTAGCACGTGCCCATTCAGTTGTGCAGCAACGGCCGCCATTGTGTCACACGTGTGTTGGAAGCTGTTTTTAGCGAGCAGGGTCCTCAGCCAAGTTTCTTTGTCGTATTCTGGCATGTTACCACCAAATTCGAAGGGTAATAGGTCTGGATGGATGATAGCGTGTAAGGAAATCAGGTTGTTGCCATGGAGAAACAGCTAGGGACGAAAACGTGAGGGTGAAATTAGAAATAGCTGCAGAAAAAGGCAAAGACTGACATCGGAAGGGCTAGGAATCAAGTAGAATGAAGACAGAAGGAAGAGGAAAGAGGACGAATATTGGAAAAAGGAAGAAAACAGGACGAAGAAGATGAAACGAGAAGAAAGTTAAGGAAAGAAGAAAAAAGTACAAAAAAGAGAGAAGAGATAGGTAGGAAAAAGAAAGAAGTAGGTAGAAGAAGGAAGAGGAAAGAAAGAAGAAAGTAAGACAACTGGAGAACAAAGAAGGGAAAAGAAGAAAAAGGAAAAAGAAACGAAGAAGAAAGAAGATTGAGGACAAGAGAGAGATAAAATTGAGGGAAATAATATGGGAGAAAGAAAGGATAAAAACAAGAAAGAAAGGATAAAAACAAAGAGAAAAAACAACATAGCTAAAAAATACAGAACTAAGCGGATATTACGACAGTATGAGAGAAGATTGACAATCAGAACTGTGCGTCAAGTTATAACAGATATTCACGTACTCTATCGCCAATCTTTGTTTTCAACAAACGTGTGAACACCTTAACTGTCATGTGGACATACCATGGCTGGTGAACAAGATGTATACCTTTCATACGAGCAGGAAAGCAATCCTGAAACAGAATTGAGTATCTGAGTTATTAATTTATAACAAGGGGTATTTGTTACTTTGGCGATTGTTGAATGCCTGATGTCTTGATGAAAGTTTTAATGCATAAAAAATCGCCAAGGTCTGATTAGGACTAAGTATTGTTTCCAATTACGTAACGCCGGAACAGCGGTTTGTTAAGGAAACAAATTCATAAAATTGAGCACTTTGTAAACATATAACTGAAACCTATCCTCAAATTCATGGTAGGGCTAATTTCTTTCAGCAAGTTTATTAAACCGTCTGCAGTCGTCTCCAAAAAATGTTTTGCTAAAGGGGAATAATATTTTGAACATTTGTTGAACAAATGTTACATGTCTAATGATCTTTTAAACAGCCCAATACAATACACTACTTCAACGTACCGAGTATTCATGGACTGAGGCGAATTTGGAGGTGAAAGGAGTGAAAAATTTCCAAGAAAAATGACATAAGTTCTTTTCATGCAGTTACTCTCAACCCACGTAGTCACAAATCTCCTTTAATTCTTCGACTTTCAATTCAGAAATCCTGAGCAAGTCCATGATGATGAATGCAAAAACTTTGATATTTCACCCCCAAACTCCTCCCAGTCTCTAATACTCGGTACGTCGAAGTGGTGTATACAAATGTTTAGCTACATAATGCTTCAAATGACTGACAATTCAACTTTTTTTTATGAACCGTACAAAACAAACGCTCCTTATTAATTAATGAAGTGTAAGTTATTAAAAACGATGACAGTTCCGACTTAGTTACCCCACGACTATATCCAACATACCGAGACCAATGGAACTAAAATGCTTTTCGTACCTGAAAAATATGTATGACGTTCTTCAATTCATGAAAACTGATGTATCGTCCATGTTTTCTCATGGACCAGCCACTGAAGTCAATAATCGCAGCGATTCCATTCACTTGAGTTTCCTCTTCAGCAACAAGTTCTTCCATTGTGAATATCAACGACTTAACGATTTCCTCGAAGCTGAACAGATCTTTGTTCCAGCGACCTGGAAAAAGCACAATAACCCTTGAACCGTTGGAGTCCGTACTTGGCAATACGCCAGGAAAGCCTTCCTTGAGGACATGGTGAAGTTCACCAAGGTTCAAACCCTTGAAAAGGCACTTGTTATTCTTCCGGAATTCAAGGTGAGAACACAGCAGTTCAAAGGCGCGTTCGTCGTCGAACTTTCTTGCCCTCAGAAAACGCAACAGAAACTTATCGTCGGTTCGTCTGAATGCCAAATCAGGTCTAAAAACCATGCGGTCGCGAAGCAGCTGAATCTTTGCGTCTCTGGTTTCGGGATCTTCATTTAACTCGACTTTAGCTTTGTGTTGAGCTTCGGCAGAAAGACCAGAACTGAATCCAGGATTAAAGGACATTGAGAACGACACAAACTAACCGGAAAACGTTCAACTTCTTTTCAATAATTTCCCTTATCAATGGTGGTGGCTTTTTCAGCCATATGGAAGTTCAGCTGAAACATACTGTCATATCTCCGCAAGACCACATAATTACCTTTTAAGCTTTATGTTAATTTATCGTGACCAAATCAACCAAGTGTTTCGTTTTGTGTACGTCCGTGGTAATCTCGGTGCTGAATAATCTTTTGTGAGTACACAGAGAACTGTTATTTACATAAGAGGGTCATCAAAATTAACGACGGTCACAAAGGGTACTGAGCAAAGGAAGAAAACAGACCTCGGATGCTTTTATTTGAATTATATTATCCATGAATGATAACTATGTTATTTCCTTCTTAATTTGATTGCAAGAGCCCTTGCCCCAGTTATACAGAAAACAGTTTATCTCTACCGTGTGCAGAAGTATACTCAACGCTTCCTTCTTTTTTCTTTCTTTGTGTTAGTGTGTTTACCAAGTCTTTTTCTATCTATTCTCAATTCATCCACTGAAGTACTTCCATTTTCATGTGTGACAGAGTTGATACGCTCTCTGTATATTGAACGTACTTCTTTGCTGAAAGAATTTTCTAAAGTCAAAATAAAATCAGAACTTGTTATAACGGAGTATGTGGTATTGGTTTTAAATTCAGTTAACTGGTTATTCTGTTTTCTGCTTCGTTATCTTATCTTCACATTCTTATGCTTTCTGTAATCTTTCATCCTCGTTTTTTGTTCGTTTGTTCCATTCCTTCCCATTCTTTCCTTTATCTTTTTATCTTTCCTTCCGTATCCATTTCTTTTAATTTTTTCATTCATTCATCTTCAATCTTTACTAACCCCGTCTCCTCGTCTTTATCCGTTTCACAAAGTACTGCCACCCTTGAAATTCCCATCATCTTTACTCACTTCTTCCTAAGAAATATTTTGCAACATTTGCTTTGGTCAACATGACAGCTCTGCGGTCAGATATGCACAAATTATGAGGTATCCGAAATTGATACTGAGGCCACCAGCTTTTTCGCTTCAGCCAACACAAGTCGATTTCGTTTTGCAAATCAGAGTCCACTTTACTTCCATCCTCAGGAACTAAGTATGATTCAAGCATCTTCCAAGTTTCTAAATCAAACATACACCCAGCATGATCCAATTTTTGAAAGATCATTGTGATGATAGTCTCCTTTGAACCTAATAAGTGACAATTCACAAGTGAAAGTGGGCATTATTAATAATTGAAATATTCATATAAATACCAAACTGAAAGGGTAGACTGTGTGAACATGGAACGGTGTTACAATGTATAGGTGTAGGGGATGCAATAATTCCAAAATTAAAAATAGCCGATGTCTTGCGATCATTTTCCAAGATATGGAAATTATAATTGACAATATCTCTTTGTAGTTGAATACAGGCTAAAACCAGCCTGATACATCCAACAGCTGTCTGATCATTCAGATTCTTTAATAATTCTATTCAAATGGTGTACATTTGGATCCATTTCGCGTCATTTGCAGTTTTTTTAACAAATATTGCCAGGGTTAAAGGGATACAAAGGAAGAAACAAACTCCGAACAATAATGTCATCTTGATAACTCAAGATATGAGCTAAGATCAAGAGAATTACAGTGAAATTGTGATATTTCGTCTTTATTTCAAAGACACCATCAGACAGACTAATTATTTGATGGCGAAATATCGCAATTTCATTGTTCGGAGTTTGTTTCTTCCTTTATTTCCTAAAGTTGTCGGCTGGTTCTGGATTAAAGAGATATGAAAGTAGAGTGCCGCTGAAGCAGTATAGAACAATGTGTCTCAAACCAAAAGGTTTGGGCAACTGCCAAGACTTTAAGTTGGCAGAACTGTCGCTTCCTTTGACGAAGGGCCTTCACTCGAAACGTCGGTTCTACAAGCTTTAATTCTTAATGACTAATGAGATATGGCTTGGCTTGAGTAGAAGAATGAACTCGGGTGAAGAATAATGATGTAGTTGCTACTCCGAGTGACGAACCATACCGGACAAGTAGAGAAAACTCTACTTGGCCCGGCAGGGATTCGAACCCGCGACCTTCGGTTTACTAGTCCGACGCTTTACCAACTGAGCTACAGGTCAAGTTAGTGGCTTGATTCGCTGGAAGTTTGTTTGACAGCATAATCTTAACGTGAACAGGGTCTCGTTAACATAATGTACGCTGATCCTGATACACTTTTTACGACGTACCACTTTTCACTTTGAGCTCAATTAGGTCACCAAGATATTCAGTGCTTGGATCCAGGTTTCTTAAACTTTCCAAAACACCAATCAAATCTTCATCAGTAGCAGAGTTGGACTTCAGGAAATGGTACAGATATCTGAATTAACAGGACAGCAATGTTTTTAGAATGTAATTTTGTTAGAGTTTTTAAAATATGTACTGTAAGGTATGATCTCAGCAAAAAGGAATGACATCGGAGTGGATATAAAATGCAAAAATGGAGGCATGGACATTTGGTGCCAAGGGAGTGAGAATTATACAACACCCCTACCGACTTTCCTGCCAACTTTCTATTAGGTAAAACACAAAGTTGGTAGGAAAAACATTGACTGTTTGGTAATATGTAGTATTAATCAAAATTGCACTTGAGGAGCATGTGCAATGTCAATCTATATACAGCAAGCTACCATATGTGACACAATATCAGCTAATATAGATAATGTGGTATTAAATTGGTCCGTTAATTAGTAAAACACACCAGCTCATTTGGTTAGTCAGTAGGAGAAAGACCGAGATCACATTCCCTTTAAATGCTTATGGTATGCAAGTTAATGTTGGCCAAAGGAAAATAAAGTGAACAAGATAAGGGAGAATAAAAGTGAAGTGGGAAAGAAAATTTAAAGGTCAAAAAAGACATACAGTAGAACATCAACTTTCACTCAAAAGTGCAATTAAATTAACTAAAACATAATAAGAGGCTTTTAGTATATTAACCTGTGTGCATTTGGATTAAGCATATTTTTATTTCTGTAACCCTCCAAAACCACTCTAGTTTGGGTCACTCCTTTATAACGCTTCAGCAAGTCAACATAAGCTGGAACAAAAATGTCCCACACACCAGGAACAGAAAATATTTCCTCAAATAAATTAATAGAATGCTTGGCAACAAAGTCAACCTTTCTGGTCACATATTGTTCACCATATTCATTCTCCTCTTCCTCATCTGAAAGATCATCTTCAGAAAATCTGTCCAAGTTTCCAACATTCTTTGATTGCTGCAATTGCCAAAGATTATACTCAAAAAGTCCAATATATGCTTTGTGCAAAAGGTTCTGACTAAATGCTGGAATACTTGATTTTGACTTGAGCAGTTCTAAACCTTCTGTGACATCTTGTTGCTGCGACACAAGGTATAAGGCAAAATTGAGAAGGGTTTCTTGTTGCTGATTAGGGTTTGCCAGAAACATGTTTTTATAATACTGTAAACAAAGCATGTGGCTATTCCGGATGTTCTTGAGGATCTCTAGCCCAGCCTGACGATTGAATGCAAAAAGAAAAATTATTAACACTACATTCAGTGGCATAAAGGGAACTACATTGTATCTGATATGGTATGCATAGAAATTGAGGGAAAAAGAAAAACAACTAAGAAACAGTATTTTGTCAGTAACATGTGCTGAATAAAAATTTACAAGAGGGGGGTTGCTTTCTTATCCCATCCTCCCCCTTCTAGCAATAATAAACATATTGCATAATGATGCATCAGTCTGACTCCTTGTACGTAACATGGAACATCCTCTAGAAAATGTAATCCAATTGCTCAGCTAAGCGTACCCAGATGGAAAACAGTGTAACCAGTGTTGCCTTTCATATATAAACTAAAAAGATGTACTCACCAAACAGAACAACTCTGGAATTGTTTCACATTTCCCACTCAGCCCTATCAATGATGCCAAACCCTGGCTAAACCTTCTAGTAAGTAGGCTGTTCTGTAGGATTTTACTTAAGAAATAGAGATGAGAATCTCGTATCATTTCTGATTGTCCTGCATAAAAAAATTGAAAGACAAACTAAGTTAAAACTCTGTTGGTGTTGGTAGTCTTTACCACAAGATCATTGTCATAGTCTAACAGTTGTTGGCATATAAAGTTATTGTACTTGTAGTCAATAATATGCAGCAATTAGATTGGCTACGCTACTTTAAATCTAACTAACAACTATAAAATTACTCGTGTGTCTGTGCTGTGATAGAAACAGGAAAAACATTTCAATGGTAATAAGGCCAAGCAGAATCACAAGGCATAGCCACATGTTTTCAAGGAATTTTTCTAATTGCAATGGCATCATTCATGTTTCTATCAAATTGTAGAAGACGGGTTTTTTTACTTGCTTTAGGAAATAACTGTTGCTTTTTAATTATTGTAGCATCATCCATGTCTCTTTACTCTGATTTGAAATGAAAGTTACATCAGCAGAGCCTTTGTTCTCTGAGAGAAAATGTGGTTTGTCCAATCAAAGAATGCAAATAATTGTTGTCATAAAAGTCAATCAGAAGATATATAACTGTAGAAGCTAGTTATGCAATAAGTACTTTATTTATTGTTATGTATATTTAGTGTTTTTTAGCATTATTACTGGCATAAGGGTCACAAGGTTATTAGTGTTTTTACTCTTTATTATCACCTGCACTAATAAATTTTGATTGACTGATCGAATGATTGATTGATTGGTTGGTTGATTGATTGATTGATTGAAGACCAAGCTTTTTTCCTAATGCAATAACGATTTCCAGATTTTTATATTTTTTGAAACTAACAAACACAATTTAGTTTCTACTAATTCAACTTTCAGATTACTTGCTGTCTTGCTCATTTTTTCAGAACTCCACGGCAGGACATGGCAGCCAAGGTGACAAAGATACAAGAATCGTCAAATCACTTGAATGACCCACAAAACGACCGCATTCAATGCATCACAAGATTGATTAATAGGAAGGAGTGTCTAATACTCAATATTCATAGTCCCTTACCGGAGCCGGAGGCAAATCTTTCACACAGAGAACGCCAAACACTTTGAAAACCTGATGTGGATTGGTAACAGTGCGCCTCGTAACGGTGAACCGAGGGTTTTGTTTTTGGCTTTGATGTCATTTTTCTTCTTCAATAAACGAATGCGTTGCAAGCAGCCAGAAACCAGATACTACAAATTATTTACTGGCATTACTGAATGTCTCAAGGGTACAGATGAATGATTACCAGTTAGTACCACAGTGCTATACCTTCGATACCAGGCCTCCAGCTCGAGTAATCGATACTGGAAGTGGAACTGACATATCGAAAATCCTTATCATTGCCACGATTAGTCAACTGAACATGCTGCTTTTCCTGACCAAAAGCCTGTAAATTGTTAAGATTTGGTGCTGTGATAGCAGTCAGTCCAGTATGGTGCTTTGGTGGAGGGAATTTTCATGTCCACATCAACTTTATGTCCTTACAGTTTTTCCCTGGTGTTTTTTCCTTATAGTTTCAGAGATTAGCTTAACAGGACGGGTTTTATTGTTAAACTTATTTAATCACGATGGCCTTTCAGTTGCCTGGTTTTCAAAGGGCCGTGCAAAATACATAATACTACTATATTTACAATACTTTACATCGGGTTAAAAACAACTAACTAATTAACAAGCTAAAAATTAATTAATTTACATATATCAAATATATTACAAGTGGTTGTCTTTACGACCGACCCTCTAATTTTTAAAGTGTTTATTTAATGCGTTTTTGAATAAATCAAGAGAGAGTCGATCATAAGTTTCTAATATTTCAGAAGATAAATTATTCCATGATGAGGAATCACGCTAGCTTTCATGAAATTTGCTCTTTGTAATTTTATCATTGTATGGTTTATAAATTTAAATTTTTGCATTCCCATTGGTAATTCTGTGGTTTTAATCAACGAGTTTCTCAGTTGAAATTCATTTTACGAAAGGAGAAATATGACGTCATTAGATGTACAGTATTTCAGCAATCGACACCTTCGATCAGGGGCGTACATCCTGGGGGGTCTATGGCGTGTGCTACACACCCTAAAATTCCCAGAAAGCGACAAAATTCGGGCAAAAACATAAAAATCTGGCACATAATTCGCGCAAAATTTGGTTTGTTACAGTAGAATAAATAGTAAAATTTTATTCGGGCAAATCAAGCTGGATATCCGCCAATCAAAACGAGTTACGTCCGCCCCTGTCTTTGATACCAGTGCTTGAAAGTTATTGGTATCGTATCGAATTCATTTTTCTATCACCACTGAAGGACAATCTTCCACATCCGGGGAGATTTTCCTGGTGCCGACTCTTTACATGTGACGTCAAAACGGCAAATGGACATCAAAGTTCCAGCTCGAATAACGTATGCAAATTTATTTGTTTGCAAGCAATTTACGTCCAGCAGGAGGACAATTTTTCGAGTACTAGTGCCTTATCGTGAAGGAACGGTCAGGTTCTTGTTCTTGTGAGCGGCACATGACCTTTCAAGTGTGACAGTTTCTCGCGAAACGTGGAATTTTCTTTAATTTCATCGAATCTAGCCAATGGTGTGTGGCCTGTAAGCCAACTTGGTTGCAAAAATCCACGCGCCCACGCAGAAGTCACCTTGTTACAGCTCTGCAGGAAGATCATGTACAGACGATGACTTCGATTAGGGTTAAAATTTTGCATTCAATTTTGATTTTTCATATTGTGGGAGGTAACTTAAAGTCATTTTGTTTCTTGTTACGTTCGTATATTGGTAATACGTTCCCGCTTTTAAGTTTAGTATAGATGCTATCAGCCATAATGTGAGTGATTGGCAAAGTTTGCACTATGGTCTCGTGACAATGGTACAAACCTGCAACCAAGTGTCAAAGGTTAGATAATATATAGGGCCCCTTATTGCCATGAATACCCTATGCACTGGTAATTGATATTAATATGTTGTCATCGCAAAAATATGGAAATACCGCATAGTATGGAACATTATTGATCAGATGAAGTTGACATTTCCTTTTTATTCTATCTTTTTAGCAAATGATTTTGCTTCTGGTGTAAATTCTGTGTTAGGACTTGACTTGCGCATTCTTGAAGCTCTTCATTCTTCATCATCAAATCAGTCTGAGCTAGAAAGGTATGAAAATGGCATGCCCCGTGTGGTGTTATATTTGAGAAAACCAAAAGGTTAACTGGAAGTGCCAAAACTGAAAGTTAAAATAGGAAGTGTCTGGATAGCCAGTTTAGGTTTTTGCAAACCCAAAGACCCAACTTGTGAAACAATCAAATCTGCCATAGGTAATTTTGTGGTTTACAGTACCCAAGTGTACAAACCCTAACACTCATGTTAACACTAACTCTAAGACTGGACTGAGCCACAAAATTATCTATCATAACATTTGACCATATATATGTATATTTTGAGCAGCAATTTTGTCATTATAACAACAGTGCAAGATGTGACAGAGGTATCAATGCCAATCAAATTTGTTGGTATTTTTTTTTAAGTTTTGGAAATACAGCTGAATATCTGGAGATGGATCAAGCATATCTGAATGTGTCATCATTGCCTTCTGACCCTGTGGCTTTGGAAGTGTATGGGATATCAGAGAACTGTTACAAGGTAAGCTTTGTCTGTCATGGTATCTAATTGCCCATGTATGTTAATACATGTATATACAGTACAGTACCGTGCAACTCAAAGCAAAAAGGGATTATCAAGAAGAGGTGGCTTTGGTGGTTTTGGACATTCAGTTGCTCAGGTTAAGGGTTTGAATCTTGTTACTGTAGTTAGTATTGGATTCTTGATTGCATATACATTTATGCTAAGAATTTATCTAAAATTTTCCAGTTTTCTTGAGAAAATGTTGCCAAAATTGTTAAAGAGATATATAATAATAGTTTTTGATAATGAAAAACTTTAATAAAATTGTCTGCTGAAAAACCCACTGATGGCTTGTGCTTATACTAGCTTACACAACT
>JBAHVQ010000413.1:687323-700640 GCA_036872915.1 Nanipora kamurai | reverse complement strand
ACTCATCCTGTAGAGCGCTCAATATGACCTAAAGGCCATAGAGCGATATATATATATATATATATATATATATATATATATATATATGTGCCTTCGTTTTGCTTTGGAAAGGATATCGCATTACCATTGAAGCTTTAGCATTCTCGATAGATTAACAGTGCGTCTGTTTTCTTCAGTTGAAGATTATTTATAGAAGCTTCGCATATCTTAAATTTTGGTGCCGGTAGAGTACGTTGCCGAAAGAATATTGAATGGAATTTTAACTTTCGTATTTTAACAGGCCAATGAACAAATCAAAACGTTAGGTATGTTAAGATTTAAATCTTGACTTAACTTTGTTTCTTATGTTGTTTTGTTTATCCCCGTACTGCTTACCCTAGGTGAACAAGCTATGAAAAATTTCATTTTTGAAACACGTCGTTATTTGTGGTGGCGGTTTTACAGTATATGTTGTCGTGGTGGTAGTGGTGTTGTTACAGTCGTTGTTTTCTTGGATGTCACTTTTGCTGTTGCTGTACAAAGTGACGAACATAGAATAAGTACTCCGTCTTCAAAACTCCCTTCCTAATTAAAGGATCAACCGGGGTACCTTATCGAACCATGATGAAGCAATCTGATCCTCCATTGATACCTTTGCTTTTCTCCGGAGACTTGCAGCTGTAGACTGACGTTGCGTAATTTTCTAGGAGAAAAAACTGCAGGCGTTATTATTGCACTAACAGATGGTCGTATTGGCAACCACAAACAAGAAACGTTTGAGCAGGTAAAGAAACCATTTCATATGCACCTATCAACTTCTTTTAACCAAAGAACGTTTCTGACATCTGAATATGAAATGTATAACTTTGTGATAATCTGTGAGGCCTGGTAACGAAGGAATTATAAGTTCTCACATCGCAAAGAGAACATATTTTCACAACCCCTGACTTTTTCATGACTTCTTTAATGACTTGAAGCCATGAACTGGAGCCATGAGTGGGTGAGAGGGTTTCACTTACCCACTACTTAGAAGCTTTTAGAGATTGGTGAGATCTTAATTGTTGAACCAGATTTCGCATGGTGGGACACAAAGTAACTTTAGGATTAAGAATATATACTCAGAACATTTGAATCACAGAGGATTTGTTTGTTTGGTTGAAGATTATAGGACTTTCACCCCTATTTTCTTCTCGTGAATTAGGCAAAAGTAGCTCGTCTTTACGGAGCATCTGTGTATGCCGTTGGTGTTGATAAATATGACAAAGACGAGGTAGGTGGCTTAATTTTGAAATGAATGTGGATTGACGTAAGTGTGAAAGATAAATGTTTTTATGTGGAAGCTTGATATTATGGCAGATGACATGTGAACATTCATAAAGCTCGTGTCCTCAGAAAAACAATTGTGAGCGCCATACATGAATCGAGTCCGCAACCTTCTTACCGGTTAGCAGAAGGACAAGGTAGCGGGTTCGATTTCCGTCTCCGCTGATTGAATGAGGAGTAGTTAGTTTGTAAAACCGACAAAAATCTGCTTAAACATCCGTTTTTTATCTCTTCTAGTTAAAGAACATTGCTGACAAACCATCGCGCAATCAT
This sequence comes from Nanipora kamurai, assembly GCA_036872915.1. Lineage (NCBI taxonomy): Eukaryota > Metazoa > Cnidaria > Anthozoa > Scleralcyonacea > Helioporidae > Nanipora > Nanipora kamurai. Next base: position 699,065 of record JBAHVQ010000413.1, on the reverse strand, counting down.
GTCTTTGTGGCTGAAAATTATGATGATTTACAAAATATCATCGACTCTGTGAGTAGGAAATTACGTTGTTTTGTGAAACACGACCTTTTAAACTGGTTTACAATTAACTTTTTGTTCTTTAATATTCAATCTTCAGATTATTAAGAAATCTTGTATTGAAGTAATTTCTGCTAAACCGACCAAAGTCTGTGCTGAAGGTTAGCTGCTAAAATGGTACTATATCGTACCACTTATTCACGAATACGTGTTCGCTCCTGCGGTTGAAAAATGGGTTATTAACACAATACAACACCGCATGACACTATAAAACATAACGCGACCTAACGCAACGAACATCACGTGTCGCGACGCAACGCAAGACAACGCAACATAACGCGACGCTGCACAACATACAGACCCCATTTCCTTGTAAATCCTATTGTAAATGCCAAGTATTTCAATAACGCAACACAGTCTAACACAACACAATGCAACAAAACGCAACAAACGTGTCGCTATAGTCACCATTCGACATAGCGGAATAAAACTGTACGTTGTCCTTGACTTTTTCATTCTCTTCCAGAACGTTTTCCAGTGACTCTTCATGGTAGTGGATTCACTAAAACCGATAATATCTCCAGAGTTCGTTGTAACTTCAAACTTGGCAACAAAGACAACAGTACGTAATATATTTTCTCTTTATTCAAGAAAATTACAGAATAAATCCTGGAATGCAACTGTCCTGCCATTTTATCACGTATTCTCATGAATGCCACGTAGTTTAGCAAAACTTTTGAGCGTTGCTACGGCTAAAAATTATTTGAGGAAACCTACATAAATTTTTTATGTTTATATTTTCACACAGTTGAAAAGTCGTTCTTCGTGAACACCACGGTGATTAAATGTTTTTCTCCAAAGCTACCTCAACGCAGGTTGGTTCTTGCATCTTAATTCTAACGTGTCTTTTAATTAATGATAAAGTGGATAACCTTAATCTTCTGTCACTTTCCTTTCAGTAAAGTCAACATCCAAGTGTCAATGAACAGTGTAAAGTATGTCTCCAGTGATGTTGTTATTAAATCCATTGACTGCCGTCCAGTAAGTGTTGATTTATTTGTTTATTTGACTTGGGAAGTATTATTTTAATAATGTTAAAAGCTTTGATGTATCTGTTCAAACTGCGGTCTGCAAGTCATTGCTGAATGATTTTAATTTAAATTATATTAATTAATTTAAATTAATTTATTTAAATTAAATTTAAATAGTTAAATAATTATTAATTTAATAATTAATTTAATATAATTATTAAATTAATCTATTATAATTAAATTATTTAATTATTATAATTATTTATTATTAATTAATTTAGTCTATAAATTTAATAATTTAATTTTAATAATTAATATACTTATATATATAATTAATTTAAGTATTATTAATTTAAGTTTATTAATTTAATTTTATTTAAATTATTTAATTATAGTAATTACATTAAATTAATTATATTAATTAATTATATTATTTTAATAATGTTAAAAGCTTTGATGTATCTGTTCAAACTGGCGCCCCCAAGTCATTGCTGAACGAAGTCATTGCTAGCATTCAGAAGGTTACGGGTTCAATTCCCATCAGGAGCTCAGAGTTTTTCTGAGTCCTTGACTTAACACAGTTTGTGAAGCAAAATGTGCACAAAGAATATAACCAATAAAATTTCTATAACTTCTTATAATTACGGTGTTGGTTATGCTCTGATAATAGAAATTAACAACATTAACTTTACGTGATTCACATCATTTGGTTTGTAAAATGAAAGTCCTTGTTACATTTATGCCAGTGAGAAAAACTGTTTTCATATTTCAATTTTTAGCGTATTACAGACGTCACCCTGACCAAGTTCTGTGCTGGAAGTAAGTCCTCATGCGTATTGGCTTTTATATCGTCTTCAGGATAATTTACTGTTTCTTCTCACCTGTAGAACCGACTTTGATCACAGTGTCGGGCGAACGTCTTACCAGGGGATCAAAAACACCCGAACCAAACGTGGCCTGTCGAGTGATGCATAACAAAACATTTCCGGGTAAGTTTGACTTTTATTTAAATTTGAGAGTGGCGAAGGCTATGAGTGAAGGAGGGTAGAAAGAAGGAGGGACGGGAGAGAGGTGATGATGTGGGGACTTATAAATGAAGCCATGGAGGTAAGGAATTCTTACTGATTGTTTTGCTGCATGTCAATTCACTGTATCGTATGAATGAACTATTGAGTGAATAGAAATAAAAGTATGAGTCACAGGTATCTGACCATCCAAAATATTTGACTGCTACAAGATTAAAGGTCGTTCCACTATTTACATTTGTAGAACCCAGCAAAGTTATTTCACTCACTTCTTCCACAATGAAATGTCAACCAGCGGCTAACAACGAAATTGGAAGGTAACTGAAGGCTCTTCTTTTTGCATTAACTATTTGTTCATGACTTTTGATAGTCATGTCATTCCAGAATTACCTACATCCACGCAACTTCTTCTCCAAACTATCTTAGGAGTGCTAAATTACCGTGTGTTAGGAGTTCAGTTGTTTCTGTTGTTCCAATGTTTTCTATTTCATTTAATTTTATATCAGTTTTACTTTGTTATAAACATCTCATTCTAGAAGTGTCGACTTTCAAGTGACTTCCCCAAACTATGGCAGTGTTTTCAAGAGTGTTAGCGTTAAAGTTGTTTCTTGTGAACCAGTAAGTGCCTATCACACATTTCCTGTTTTGTGAGCATTCAAATGTACTTTCAACTTTTCATTCAAAACACTGGATATGGAGTTCGCCTTATTAATCGATAAACTTCATCCAAGGTATCCCATAAAAATTGAAAGTTAACTTTTTCAATGACAACATTGTATGGATCTCGATATATTCATGGAAAAGGTGGGTTTAAGATTGTCTGGAGCAGCTCCAGCTGTACCAAGATCAGATTTATAATGTTGTTGTTTTTAATATTTCAGATTAAGAAACAAGTCAATGTCAGTCTCATCGCTGGTATTATATTTGCATTGTTTCTTCTTGGTTTGCTTCTGCTCTGGTGGTTCTGGCTCTTGCTGTTTCCTAAGGTTAGTTTATTTGATATATTATTTTTGTGCTGAAGTGATGGAATCGTTTCTAATTTTTCGTCTTTTTCATTTTTAGCGTAAGAAAGAACCTGTGTCACCTACTTCTAGAACAGTGAGTTCTTCCCTGTTGATAAAATATTAAACGTTCCTATTTCAGGGGGTTATTTTGGTATCTGGACAAAACATCCAGTCAACGACTGGAATACTAAATCTTGTAGATTTTATTCTTTCAATAGTGCAGGTAATGGAATAAAATATGCAGTAGATTTTGAGAACCAAAAGTTGTTCATTATATGATCGCTTGGATGGGATAGTGTTGGACTGGAATAAGAAAATTAACTTTGTGAGTTGAATAGCATAGTAGTTCTATTGGTAGACTGCAGTAACACAAGTTTTAGGCTGGAAAGTTTTGGGTTGCATAGATTTGTACCTCAGTCGGTAGAGCGTTGGACTAGAGCATTGAAGGTTGCAGGATGGATGGTGTTGTAATTCGGTAGAGTACTGGAGTGACGTAGCAATGATTGTGGGTAGGATGGTCCGTGGAGTTTAGGGTTGTGGGTTACTGGCCTTCTAGCTCAGTCTGGTAGTGACTTGAGTGGATGATCAATTGGCTTAGGTGGTAGAATGTAGGTAAAAGGTCCACAGTTAATTGATTGATTCATCTATTGTACGATTTAATTTTAGGGTCCTCCCAAGAAAAAGTGGCCTTCAGTTGATACGTCATACTACGGTGGTGGAGGTATTGGTGGCATCACACCAGTTCAGGTTTGTAACGACTTCAGTGGCCGCCGGGTAATGTAACTTTTTCGATTGATGTTTGTATTTTTATATTCTTAAAGGTAAAGTGGGGAGATAAGGGAGCAACTGATGCCGGAGCACTGCTTGCTGCTGCGAAAGTGAGTTAGATTTATCACTAAAAACTCCTTGATCCTGTTTTATTTGCCGTTAGATTCCATGTTGTTGTTGCTGCTATTGTTATAGTTGTTGTTCTGTCAATAATGCTGTAGTTCTCGTTGATGTACTGTTTCTGTACCTGCTGGTACTCCTGTTTTTGCTGTGTTAATTGGTAAGGTGTGTTGATTTCTGTTGACAGAAACTACAACTCAGTCTTGTATAATAAGAACCACTTCGCGCAACACAGTCAACATGCACTGTCACACAACGTATTCTTCATTTTATTCAGGATGCCAAGAAAAACAAGAACAAACCATCTAGCTCTAGTGAAGAGGAACCAACGCCTTCCTGTTGGGATACTTCAAAGGTATGGAAAGCTTTTTAGAACAGAACCCGCAAAGCGTAATAAGAAATACCTTTCTCCACTAAAGGAGCCTTCGTTGCATTAAAAGATAAATTTTGTTCTTAAAATTTTTTATGGTAATATCACTTTCCACACAAAAACAGAATCTGAATCAGATTATTAAAACCAACAGCCTGAAGCCGTTATTACAGGCAGCATGACGCTACAGCTACTGAAAGCTGTAACGCATTCTCGTCCCCAGTGCCTCTTTCTTGCGGGCGCGCGATAAAAGGATCTGGGATAATCCGTACCGGAACCCATTAGTTTTGAGGGGTTCTTGTTTCGATGTGCTTTCGTTGAAATTGTTCAACGTCTGTTAAGGTAGTGGTTGGCTGTTGCAATCGTGCAATAAAAGGGTACAAAATATTAATAGTCAAAATGTTGTTTTCCGCTGAAATCGACAAAGCGTGCCTGACTTCCGCTAATTGACGCGAACGAGCGAATAACCAATCAGAGTTCTTGGATTCCCCCAGAGCCTTTTATCGCGCGCCAGCAAGAAAGAGGCTCGGGGAAGAGAATGAATGTAACAGTGCATTGTGTTTTTACGTGTGTGTTTGGCACGCAGGTTGCACAGCGGTAGTACCCATGTCCTTTATCTCTGCGGTCTTAGTTCGATTCCAGTCCCAGACAGTTGTCTGAAAGTTACCTTGGCTGCATGTGAGGAGAGTGATGTCCAGTTGAATTATACCAAGCCACCTGGAATTTCTCCGCCTTCTCCGGTTTCCTCCTGTAGTAACACTAAACCGGTAGTGTGGTCTTACTTGACATCATACGTAAAACTGTTAACTTGTAGCTGATTAAGATTATATAGTATAAATGAATAAAGATAATTATAGTCTGTAATCACAAATGTTGTTCTGTTTTAAAATTATAGGAGCGAGTTGCTTCTTTCTTTATGCTATTTCCTAAAGCTTACACCTGGATGGCATCCAAGAGACCTCAGCGGGGTCAAGGAGGGTCTGGGGAGGAGTATATGCAGGTTCGCCAGGTCTAAAGTCCGTGGATGAAAATCAGTACCGGGTAAAAAAAATTTTGTTTTTGCCTATACATTTAGGAGCCAATAAGACCAAACTGGGGATTATTAAACAATTACAACCAGCTTCAAATTAAAATTTACCGAAGAAAAGAAATTCTCGGCAAAAATTTTACAACGGGTAGAAAATCGATAAATACTCATTTTACTTGCTAACATGTCGCAGCATTGTGGATCATTGATTGGAGCCAATCGTTGATCACAGTCTATTTATGAACTGTTGAAATGGAAATGAAAACAAAGATAGGAAAGTAAAAAAAGTTGCATATGAGTGGTGACTGATGGAAGCAAACGACAAAACAACATTTCTCCGCGGTCGGCTAATTATTTCATTGACTAAAATACCACTATGAAAGTCCTGGCGCGGTCATGAGATGTATCTTAAAAACTCTGAAGCATTTCTTTTGATAAGCTGAGCTGTCGAAGAGAAGGTGACCTAGACCATTTTCTGCCACGAGTGCCAAACTGGTGGTCGGGCAAGGCGTTAACAATCACAGAGCCTTTTGCCACTGGAAAACTCGCCAAAATATGCACATTGGAAAGATGAGGTGCGTTCTCCAACACGCTTTGCGTAATTTTCCGGCAATGATTCAAGCGTAGGTACTGAAGCTTGGGGCAGTTCAAGAGATAGTCTCTGGTTGTTAGGTTTGTTATTTCACAACTATAACTTAGATCAAGAACTTCCAAAAAATTACATGAACTTCTAGTCATTTTTTGAAGCACTTTATCTGTCAGTGCATGTCCGTAGCCGCAACAGCAGACCCGCAAGTACCGCAGGAGCTTTAACATCGGTAGAGTAGAAAGTAGCCCGCCCTCTGTGATATGCCGGCACCACGACAAATCGAGCTCGGTTATTCGACATTTATCCCATTGCACTGAACGAAGCACTTCATCTTTGATCATCGTGCCATCTAAAACCAAAGATCGTAGCGAAGGAAGGACTGCAAAAACAGAACGAAGGAAGTTCCCCTCAAGTTTCCCACAACGACGAACGCAAAGAGATTGTAGGTTTCTGCAACAGAATGTGATGAAGGTCACCGCATGGTCCGTGATTTTCTCGCAGTAACTAAACTCCAGGATTTTTAGAGACCATCGCTGTCGTAGAAAGAAGTCCATGAAATTATGTGACAATGAAGCCTCTAAGCTTTCTAAGAATTCATCCCCTCCTCCGAAACATTCCAAGTGTTCGACGTGAAGACATTTGCAAATAGTCCTGTAGACGCTCTGAGGACCGGTGCTGTTAGCTAAGTTCAACTGTTTTAGATTTCTTGGAAAGTACTTGACATTGAGAGAGTTAGGATAACTTTCGTAGAATACCACCGACTCCAAGTTCAAGGAAGTCAACATTGGGCAGTTATCGCTTAACGTGTGCAACGTGCTGGTCGAGATCTTAAACCCGGTTAGATCGAGACTGAGCAGTTTGGAAGGGAACACGTTTTTGATTAGTTTTTTGAGAACGAAGTCTCTGATGTTGTCGCTGTAGTTTCTTAAGTTAACTCTCTGCCAAAGTCTCCAGTCCAACGAAACTCGACGCCATACGGAATTTACTCGTGATACCCGACTTAATTCATCTGTTCCAAGGTACGAGAAGATCTTAAGCAGGATCGTTTCCGGGAAATTTTGCATCGTGTTTCCAAGAAGTAAACCAGCCTGGTGCTATTTACCCTCTCAAAGCATGATAAATCTTTCCCAACCTCTTAGTGACGTCACAAAATTGTTACTAGGATTTCCATGAGCAAACACGTGGTTTTGTAGCGTGTGACGTGGGTATTACCCGCGTGCTTACCTCAAACGTGTATACACGCGGTCATGATTTGTCTGTGTTGTTCTGATGGATTTTAACTAGTTTTGAAAATTAATGTTATCAGGTTTCCTATCTTGTTTATTGTTGTTGTTACAGTATCATTATAAGTAGTAGTAATCAAAGATTATGTAAATCCGTTAGAAGCATGTGCCGGCAGAAAGGTGAGATGTGTTTGTGAACATCTGAGAGCGATAAGGAATTATGAATTTAAGAAGTGAAGATTAACATTCCAGAATGTTGAGCCATTATTCTTGGTCACAGATGAATCTATGAAGGTATTTTACTGTGCATATATAGTATAAACAATGATTTCAATGACCCAAGTACCACTGAACTAATTCTTAACCAAAGTTCTGCCAGAAAGACAATCCGATATGGATCTTGATCACAACGAATATTTTATCCGGACCACAACGCACCGAATGGTCTCTATGCGGGAGGCTCATGAGTCACTTCCTGTTTTAGGACTAAAACAGCCTCAGTAAAATCCTGATTACAACTTCATACAACACCATTATGATGTTACCGTTATGTCGTCACCATTATGACGTAATAATTACTTTTATGACCACTACCGACTAAATTTACGGACTGCATACTCAACTCAGCATCTCAATTTTCTTCTGTTATTATTAGATTGTAACGACGAGGACGCAATCCGAAGTTCATTGAGATGTGACAACCATCTCTGCATGCAGTCGGTTTCTTTGTCAGCAAGACATTTACTTGGGAAATAAGATGCTGAACTGTAAATAGGAAATACAATGAAGTCGTCACAGCTTGCTTGAGCTATCTTGGCAGTTTAGGTATATTGAAATGATTTATTTAAATGGATTTTGTGTGATTTTATGGGAATGTTATTAATGTTGTACTTCAAGAAAATAAAGAGTAAAAACGTTGATGATATGTAGAATTTCTCGGTGGTTGTTGTTGGGTTTTTTTGTATTCTTCTTCTTCTTTCGCGGTTCAAGTGAAGACTTGGAAACAGTGATATCTGCATCGCTTCACTTTATCGCAGTAAGTCTCATATTTCGCCCCAGGTAAGTTATAGGCAGAGCAAAAGCACTGCCACGGATGAGGGCCGAGAACCCCTGGGATGTTCACCTGAGATGAGCGATCCCTAGCTCAGGCAATCACAGAGTTTACCCTGCTCTTGGTCCTGGCACATTCATATTATCTTACGCCATTTTTGTTTCCCATGGATCGCGTTATACTGGACTTAAATCATCAAGTAAGGGTTGGTCAGTTGATTTCTTAAATGTTTTGTACACATGGTATAACATTTTAGAAGATTTGTTTTAAATAACCATGGTAAAGAATGGTATCCTTGCATGCGTTCTCTCGAAGCAGTCTGTTACAGAAGCATATTTCTTGAGTGGAGACCTGTATTTTTCCTATAGTATACAGTAACCACCGGTTTCACAATTTAAAACACCCGCAAGGGGACAACTGCTGGATTGCGTACAAACTGACCAAATGCCTCACCGAAAATTGTCGTGTGCTGCTGGCATGTTCATCAAGTTTAAATTGTTTTTTAGGTGAGTTAACGTAACTCTTTTTAAAATTAAACAATTCTTGTCAGTAAACTGAAGTAAAGCCTATACAACCGATGTATTACTATCCTAGCTACGTGACAAGTTGTGTTATATATAGAAAACAAAGGCCCAGTTTCCACGCTCGAGTTTACTTGTTGACGCTCAGTTGCCTTAAAATTATGGGCAAAGAAATAGCTTTGTTTTTATCAGTCAACATCCCAATTAAGTTAACTTTTAGCTACACAACTACTTAACATTCATTAGTTTTTGTGATTATCTGAGTTGAACATTCTCATGGCCGTTTATCGTCAAGCTATTCTTTTCCGTTGAAACTGTAGCAAATAAAAAATGTGATGAATTGCTGTACTAACAAAACAGAGAAAGAGGATTGAAAAGAAATATGTATTATGTATTCAATCCAGTAATTCTGTGAACGATTAAAAGAAGACCGGAGCATCTTAGAGTTTCAAACTCGACCTGTTTTGTGGCGCATTAAATCAGTAAATGGGTTTGTAAAAATGTGAAGCCCTTGTTTCAGATATTCATATTGCGCGTCATGATTTTCAATTTAGAAAAATTCTACTGTTCAGGTGAACCTATGCTATAGTTTTACCGTAGTGTTTTTCCCAGAATAAATTGTTTTCGTATAGCCAGGTAAGACCAGATTGCATTTCTTTTACTCCACTCGCAGTAGACTCCACTGACTGACTAGGTCAGTATTGAACAGTATTTTATCTTTTTTCATGTGTTTTACCACATTTAGTTTCCGTCTTTCCGATAAAGTGTTCCCGTTTCTGCTTTTGTCTGTGGCATTTTTTATTTATTTATTTATTTAGTGTACGTTTTTATCGAATCAACTTCTAATGGGTGTTGGTGATGCCATTTGCAAAGTTATCTGGGCTATAATATGGCTGATAATCTTACTATTTGTTGCTCTTCCTGTTGGTTTTATATGTGCTATCCTGTACGTGTTCATCTCGCCTTTTACCGCCTGCATGAATTGTGTCAATACCCTAACGGACTTCTTGGAAAAAGGCGTTAAGTTTCCGAAAACAGCCGCGGTAAACATGGTGGATGGCAAGAAAGGTTGTTGAACAGAAAATCGATTGTAAAAGGATCCTTGGTTTATCAAATGAAATATTAAAGTTTGGTTTTATGTTTTCGTTTTTATTTCATGTAAATCATGTGTGAATGCGCAGCCAAGTAAGGTACTGGTGTAGAACTACATTTTTAATTTAACGATGGGAACTTAATAAATTTACATGTGTTTCCTACAAATCTCGCGTAATTATCTATATCGCCAATGCAAACGTACAAAGATTAATCCGATTCTGTGTAATGCCAAGTGACCACTGCAGAAACTTCGGTAAGACTGGGTCCAGGGTTGACGCGGTATGCATTCTGGGATGTTTTGGGTGGACAAATCTTCAAAATGGCGTCCATGTCGGCGCCGTTTTTTGAGTAAAGCTACTGGTTACCTGCATTTAAAATGCCTGAGAAAGTTAGTTGCTTCATATCATATTGTCATGAGATAGGACACAGCTTTACACGCGAAACTAACTTCTCAATAAGTTCGGTTTTCTGCCTTATATTTTCACCCTCTACATAACAGCCATCTTCTGAACCCGGGAGTAGCACATTTATCCAGACTCACCTGTGGATGCTTTAGTCACCGCATATCATCTTCTAAGAAAACTTTTCTCGGAGCTTGAGTAGCATTTTTAGTATTTTTTTAGTGGTATGAGTAGTATTGTTGCCATCTTAAGGGGGTCCAATACCAAAATTTTGGAGAAAGTTTTGAATTTTTCAATTTTTCAAAAAAGCAAGAATAATATACTTCTAACCCTCCTACATCACCTCCATAGCTTTAATTGCACAAAACTAGCCTTAATTTCGAGAAATAAAGCAAATTCCTGAGCATATAGTTAATTTTGTCCCTAGCAACGCCCTTAGCAACTGTTGGTTTGGGTTAGTAATTTACATATTTATTGCAGAATTGTTGTCTGTTGAAGCTATCTTGTTGAGCTAACATGGAGTATAGCTGCCTCACTTCTGTAATGCTGCTGAACACCTCTTTTAAAATCTGCGGGCATTTCATGACATACAAACACATTGTTGTTGGCAAACACAAATTTAATACTAAAAGCTCTTTGGAATTGTTTAGCGATTAAGTGGCCGTATTTTTGTTTCCTTGTTTCTTTCTTGTGATATAATCGTTATTTATAATGCCAAGAGAGGTTTCAACTAGGCAGAAGAAACGCAAATTTCGCGGAAATCAGTTTCAGCGTGCCAAGAAGAGTCGTGTTGACGAGGACAACAAAACAGCCAGTAGTGGTAACCCATCTTCAACGCCAAGCTCACCCAGCTCCAGCAATGCAAACTTGTCTGCCTCAGCCCGTAAAATTGGCACAAGGGATTCACAAGTAACTGAAGAACAGTCCTGTCAACCAACTGGGTATCGTTTTGTTGATGTAGAGATCCTGAGCGAAGTTTTCCAACACATGATTTGTAAAGAGTGTGGTGGTGGTTCGTCCCTAATACTGGAAGACAAGGCAGCTGAACGAAAAGGAAGTGCCTCACATCTTCGGGTACGCTGTCAAGAATGTGGCTGGGTTTACACCTTTTATACATCCAAGAAAGTGCAACATGGGTTTGACGTGAATAAAAGGTTGGTGTATTCCATGAGAAGCATTGGGCAAGGTCATGCTTCAATCAAACGTTTTTGTACTCACATGAATATGCCAGCCCCATTGCAGTATAAAGCATATAGAGCCAATAACATTGCTCTAGCAGAAGCAGCAAAGTCTGTGGCCACAAAATCTATGTTAGATGCTGCAGCTGAACTGCATAAAGACACCTCACAACCAATCACACAATGTGCTGTGTCATGTGATGGAACCTGGCAGCGGCGTGGCCACTCTTCGTTAAATGGTTGTGTGACGGCATTGTCAATAGAGACTGGTAAATGCTTAGATGTTGAAGTTTTAACAAAGGT
>JBAHVQ010000413.1:620906-687223 GCA_036872915.1 Nanipora kamurai | reverse complement strand
CTTTGTCATCAATACTTCTCTAGTAATCATGCATAAAAAATTAGCCATATTTCACCATAGGGGGTATGGTATCTTGGTAACCATGGCAACGGTCACTTTGCCAAATATATTTTTGGAGTCAGGAGACCTTACCTAACAACATACTATGAATCGAGTGCCATAGTGGCAATAGACAGAAAAAAATATTTTTTGGTATTGGACCCCCTTAAATTTCCCGCGTCCACCCAAATGATCCCAGAAACCCTTGCGAAGTGGCATTCGTGCTTAGGCTACCACAAGTTTCTGGAGTGGTCAATACCATAGAGATCATACAGTATATAAACTAGAGAGGGCATGGGGGGCCAAAATTGGTAACAAATGGAACTCCCGCCATTTTAGATAAATTGGAGGCCAATAATCGATTGTCTCCAGGCCCTTTACCATCTGTTCGAGAGTTCGTGTTCGTGGGTTTACCCATAATTCTCATTCAAGAATTTACTCAATAATATCATTTAATTTGTAAAAAAACGACAAATTTACCTTAATTAAGAAAGGTTCGTGTATTGAAAAGGAAATCCCTCTTTTGCATTAATTGTTTTGTATTTTTTTTATTTAAAAAAGAAAAAAAAAGGACAAAAGTGAAGAGATTCGGCTCCCAATTTATCCAAGATGGCGGCCTTTTAATTTGTGACCTGCGATTGAGAGACATTTGGTTACAATGCCCTCTCTAGTAATATATAGTATTTATGGTCAATACTGCATATCGATTAAAGAGGACAGGATATGACTGTTACATCATGCGCCCCTCAAAGGTCCTAAGCACAACAGCGTGTGGAGAAAGCCAATTGCCTGCAAAATAAACATCAAGTGTCCTCCTGCAACCCCCTCCCCTTGCCTCATGTTTCCCTTTTTCTTGCTCTCTCTCTCTCTCTCCTTCTCTCTCTCTCTCTCTCTCTCTCTCTCTCTCTCTCTCTCTCTCTCTTTCTCTCTCTCTCTCTCTCTCACACACACACACACACACACACACACATACACACACAAACACACTTCTCCTCTCCTCCATTTCCCTCTTTATTGTCACTGTTCATTCTCTTTCCTCTCTGCTCCTCCTTGTTCCTTCCCTTCTCAAGTTAGTTTTCAGTCTCCGCCACTGTGCAATCCAAGATGGCGACTGAACTAGACAGAAACAGTTAAAGTGAAAAATTAATTCATATGTATTCCTTGCGACATTTCCGACGGTTGAATATTATTCAACGCCACCTCCAACAGCAGAAAGTCAAGTCACTAAGCTTCATCCAAGGTAATTATTGAACAAGATGGTTATGATCAGTAAAAAGACACTTGTACTCGAGGTCTCCAGACCACTACAGTTACAGCAGTAGTGGCATTTCAGACAATTACACGGGATAATGTTCTGTTTTGGCATTTTTAGAGAAATATGATTATGATTTGGTTGTGATTGGTGGAGGATCTGGCGGCTTATCCTGTGCGAAAGAAGGTAATAATTATGGAAACTCAAACTGTGAAAATAATTTTAAATGAAAACGTTTCTTTGTTGATGTTCTTTCCTATCGCTTACCGGCTTTAAAATATTCTCGCGAACTGTTAATATTTTAAAAGGAGCTGGATTTGGCAAAAGAGTTGCAGTCTTGGATTATGTCACGCCTTCTGCTCAAGGTAATTATGATGTCGTATACAATTGGCCTGTCTACTTGGTATTCATTCACTGGTGATCCCCAATTTCAATCCTCAACCTTAAATCTAATCCTGACCCTTACATATACCTTAAATATTATCAGTATAATATGAAACAGAGCAGAAGTGAAATAGTTGACGACAGTTACAACCTGTTTAAACAGCTGCCAATAGGATGTTGTCACTCATTTAGGTTCAACTTGGGGACTAGGTGGTACATGTGTTAATGTTGGTTGTATTCCAAAGAAACTGATGCATCATGGGGCTTTGCTAGGGGAAGCCATTAAGGTATGTCCAGACCACTTTTATTTCACTTTTTGTAAGGGAGTATTTGTGAACAGAAGGGGGAAATGAAGGAAAGATAAAAGAACCAAACGTGCAACCAAGCAATGCAGGAGACAGAAGGAGAGAGAAAGGTAGCACAAGGGAAGAAAAAATGAAGTCAATCAGTTATTGATTAACTGGTTCGGTGGATAGACAGAGAGCTGGGCTAAAATAAGAAACAAACAGATAGACTGACCGACTGTATGAAGAACAAAGATTAAGTGCAGTTTTAAACTAAACAGAAAAAATTTATATGCTGGTATTTCAAACAAAAGCCCTAAGCTTTTCCTAGAGACAGACAGACAGACAGGAGCAGAGAATATTGATTTTATAGACTGATGGATAAACAGAGCAATACAAGGATCTGCAAATGGAGAATGGTTGAATGGACAAGCTTAGAGATCAACAAAGAGAAAGATAGACATCAGTGTCATGGAAGAATGAAAGATATATAGACACAGATAATTATAGAGCATTAATCTAACAATTGATATTATCATAAATCTACTTTAAGTTATTAATTTATTATTTAAGTTATTTATTCTGTGTTTCAGGATTCAGTTAAATATGGTTGGACTATCTCGGGAGATGTTTCACATTCATGGTACTCTTGTTTCAAGATTGTTTTAAAAAAACAATGTTTAATTATAACTTAAGAATAAATTTTCCACTCATTGATTTGTTATTCCTGGAGAAATAATTGTTGGCTGTTTTTATCCCTTATTTGCTGTTATTCATATTTCTTTGTTCACAGGGAAGCCTTAGTAGAAAATGTTCAAAACCATGTCCGATCTTTGAACTGGGGACATCGAGTTCAGCTACATGACAAGTGGGTATATTTTTGTTGTGAGGACTCAAGATGTTTTGGCACACAGCAAATGTTCCCTATTACTTGTTAGACTTTCAGGCAAAAAAGTCCAATTTTTCTGAGATTTGCTTGTATGGTACCTTGTTTCAGGAAAGTTAAGTATTTCAATGCAAAAGGATCATTCCTTGATAGTCACACTATAAAGGCAGTTTCCAAAGATGGCAAAGAGGTTAGTGCAGTTATTCTGTTGGCTGTATTTGCAAGACCACTTGTAAATTGTGATTCACTTGATATTTGAGTCAGATATAACATACATGAACACACATCTAAAACCCAGGGATATCAATCCTGAGTTTTTCTGATGCCACCCCTAAATAGAACTTTCAGTTTCCCACAGGAGTCATCCATCCATGGATGGATTTCTAACTACTATAGATACAAGATCACTGAACACTGGAAGGGTCACTCATCATAGGGATAAAAGACTGGAGGTCACTGACTTATGGAAGCTTTACTCACCACTTGAGATGAAAGACTGGTGTCAATCATTGCTGTGGGCCATTCATACCTATTGCATCTGCACCTATCCAGTCCCTATGGTTGAAAGACTTCACCAGATTACACATAATAATCAACCAATTGTCAACTGTACATTGGTCCTATGATGGAGTCCTTAACTTTTGGAATGTTGTTTAATGTCAGTATCACATTGACTGGTAGAATTGTCATTTTTAGAGTATTATCACTGCTGAAAACATCGTTATAGCTGTTGGTGGTCGGCCAAGGCTTCCATCCAATGTGAGTACACTTTCTGTAGTATTTAGCAAAAGTTATAGAAAGTTCTTGTGACTTGTAGGTGAATTCAAGAGACATATTAAGTAGGATTATAAAGAAATTTAAAGAGTTAAAATATGACAAGACATGTCAAAGAAATTTAGAGATTTGTAACTGAATAGAAAAAGGTTCATGTGAATTTAAAAAAAGTTCAAGAAGTTAAGTTGAAGTGTAGAAGAATTATGGGATACAATGAAGAGTTTTCAGAAGCTACCAACAAGTTAACAGATAACATTAATTTACTTTCTTAGGTCCCAGGTGCACTGGAGTATGCCATTTCAAGTGATGATGTATTTTCTTTAAGAAAAGAGCCAGGAAAAACGTGAGTAAAATCATAGAGTTCTTGCGTGTAAACATAATTGAGTGTGTTCTGTCAAAGTGTGCCATCCAACTGCCAGGTCTGTGAATGAAAGGTCAACTATCTGACAGTAAACAATTGTCAAAAGCTTTCTATGAATTGCATTTTGGTTTTCACCTAAAACATCACAATCAAAGAAAATCAGATCCTGGGAAGTCATATTTATTGCATCAGATAAAATATTTACTCTTCAAGTAAATCAAATGCAATGTCAGGCTTCTATCATGACAGGTGTTTTTGGCTGCTGCCCTTACAGCAAAACACTTTCTTTGGTTTACATGACCTCCCTTGTCATCTATATTCTCCCTGTGGTTGAAAGAAACAACCATCAGCTAATGAGTTGCCAGGTGGGAAACCTTATGTTCCATTATTCACAGAAATAAGGAAGCTATAACATTTTTACAAAAGAATTTCATACTTATAATATTTTATTCTTGACTTTCTTAAAAAATCTGTACTAATTCCATCTCACACTTACTTTGCAGGCTTGTTGTTGGTGCATCCTGTATCCAAAAGATATGTTCAAATAAAAATGCGTATGACCAACTGTTGGACATTAGAATGACTGCATAGACAGATGAAGCAAACAAAAGGACAGACTAATGGATGGATTGGCAGGTGGGTGGGTGGATAGTCGTACAGGCAAACAAATGGACAGAATGACAAAAGGAAAGAAAGACAGGCTGACGAATTAATAAATGATCAAACAGATGATTGAAAGAACTAACAAATAGAGGAAAGCACATATGACACAGCAAGTGATTAGGTGAACTGAATAGAACATTATTTTATGCTTAATTTATTGAATTTGAGTGATGGACAAACAAACGGAGGGACAGACAGATATGTTTTTCACTTAACTTTTCCTGCCAGATGTTGCACTTGAATGTGCTGGCTTTCTTAGCAGTTTTGGTTATGACACATCTGTTATGGTTCGTTCCATTTATCTGCGAGGTTTTGATCAGGTACAAGTTTCTCATATTGTTTCTCAGTTTGCAATAACTTTTACATCATCATGTAAAATTACATTAATGCATAGAATATATTAATAATGTATTAATTTATATTGATTAACATTAATTTAATTAGATTAATATTATTGATTAATTTTGTTTGATTTAATGATTTTATTTATTAATTAAAATTAATATTATAGATTAATTTTAATAATATATTAATTAGAATATTAATGCAATATTAATGCATACATAAGCGTGTAAAAATTACGTCATCATCCTTGTGCGCGTGTGAGTGAAGAAGCATAACAAACCTGATTGAAAAATAAACATGAAACTGGGTGACTCGGAAACTGTTTTTCTCTACTTAACGTACCTTGTATCTTTTTCTCAGCAAATGGCAAATTTGGTTGCCGCAAACATGAAAGCTCATGGGACAAAGTTTATTGAATCATCAGTTCCAACAGCGATAGAGAAATTGACAGATGGAAAATTGACTGTACGATGGAAAAATTTGGAAAGTGGAGAAGAACTTGAAGATGTTTTTGACACAGTTCTGTTTGCCATAGGTAGGTTACATGTAGAAAAATAAAGTTAGCGCGCGGAAGAGGACATCTGGCGCGTGAAATTAAAAGAATTTGAGAACTTAGCAGAATCTAAGGGGGTGCAAATTTGTGTTCACGGCCAAAATTAGAATTTCAAATTGAACGCTGTTTAACCGGTTTGGTGGGCTGATTTTTCCTTATGTGGGCACAATCAACAGTGCCGGCCTGGCTTGCTAGGATGAGATCGACAACACTAATTGGTTCGTTGGACCGTTTTGAATCTCTAACGATAAATTAACCGAGCTAGCCAGGCAGTAATATTCTCATATGAAATTGGGATGAAAAATTTCTCGCCAAAGTGGTCTATTCCCGGCTAGCCTGGCTGATTTTTCTAGCTCGGCAATCTTTAAGAAAATTTGATTTTTCTCTTCCCTACTTGCGATGTTCTCGTTTTTTTACGTTACAGGTCGAGATCCAGAAACATCCTATTTAGAGCTTGACAAAATCGGTGTTGAAACTGACTCGCATTCGAAAAAGATCCTGGTGGACGAGAAGGAAAACACATCAATAAAAAACGTCTATAGTATTGGAGATGCAATTTATGTAAGGGTTAATGGACAAAATGTCAAAATGTCCCATACAGGTTAACCGCTTCGTCTCTTCAGGGAGTTCGAGGAGACTTCGAGTGATAATGGTTGTGAATACGCATGCTTTCGAGCTACCAATCTTTGAGAGGTTGTGAAATGTTACCTCAGCTTTGTACCTCGCCTTAGCTTTGCACAAGATTTGAATCTACAAAGAATAATTTTATGGTAAAACTTTCCTTTGCAAATTTTGAAAAACCACTAAATAAACTAAATAAGCTGTAACTCTGTCCTGTGTTGTTTAAACACATCTGCAATTGTTTGAGTTCCGTTGTGGAACTAGTAAGGGATAATTGTGTCCATGATTTGACGAAGAATCAAATCACTGGGGAAAATAGAAAAGAATTCTTCCGTTGATGACAAACGTGAAACTTCTTACTTTAACTTAGAAACGGCGAACAATCTTACCTCTAGTTACTCATAAAAATTTTTCCCACTGTCGGACCCCGTAACCTTCTGATGAGGTAAGACGTTCTAACCAATGACCTACGTGGACTCAGATGGTGACCAAAGATTACCACTGTATACGGGCACCTAATCGTATTTGTTTAGCGTTATACTGTTCATCTCCGATCACTGCACGATAGTAATATTTACTCAACATTTGAGTCCATTTTACAACTTCGTCATTTCAGTTACTGAAGGTTACGAGGGTTGTAGTTTTAGAGCAATTTCAAGCCTTTCTAATTTTTGTTAGAATCGTCCAGAATTAACGCCAGTTGCGATCATGTGTGGTAAACTCCTTGCTAGAAGACTTTTCAGCAATTCTACTCAACTCATGGATTACAGTAAGGTATTTATAAATGGTTTTTGGGTTTGTGCAAATGATTAATGGTATAAATCAAGCATATATTTGCATTTTAAGACATTAATAATTAATATTAATTAACGAATAATTAATTAACAATTACTAATTGTTTATATAATTATTAATGATCAATAATAATTAATTAATAGTATAAATCAACCATGTATTTGCATTTTAAATCACTTAATTGATTATTAATGATTAATAATTATTAATAATGATTAATGGTATAAATCAACCATATATTTGCATTTTAAATCGCTTAATTAATTATTAATAATTATTAATAATGATTAATTAATGGTATAAATCAACCATATATTTGCATTTTAACACTTTATGAACCGACTCTGAATGTCGTGTTAGGGGTGTTGGTGACGTAGTGTTAATCACGTGTTTCTTAACTTTATTTAACACCATAAAATTGAACAAGCGTAGATTTTATACTATGTTGACTCGTGGAGTTGTGCTCAGTTTCTAGTTCGCTTTCCAACCGCTTCAGTGAAACACAATGTGCAGCTAAACAAAACCAACCAATCAAAAACAAACTGCATCAAAGTGAAAATTCAACATAATTCACGTTTAGGTTTCGACGTTAGCCATAATCGAAAACATTAGACCTAGCCGTTGGTCTAACTGAATTAAGAAACCAACGATCGATTCCTTTCGACAATATCAACCCCTAAAGTAGCACTTGTGTGACTGTTCTTACTAGATCAGTTTCTAAAGAGAACTTTTTGTTTTACTTACAAGATTCCCACCACAGTATTTACTCCACTGGAGTTTGGTACCGTTGGTTTGTCTGAAGAACAAGCCGTGGAGACGTACGGAGAAGATAATATTGAGGTGGAGTATTCTGAGAGCAACGAATTATATTTTCTCAGTGATGTTAAGCCTGATCTGAACAATATATTATATGATATCTTATGATATCACAATAAATATAACGTACTATAATATATATTATAATATGTGTTTTGTTTACTAAATGAAAAGAACCCGATACAGAACGGACACGAATTTAGTACACTACTTATGAAACGTCAACATTATAAATAAATATTTAGTAAAAAGAAATGATAAAACAATTTTTTTACACCAGTGAAAGTTCAATTTCAATGTGCTAGAGATGATGCACAACTGGCTGATAGAGAGACACTAGGGTTTGTAAATGTGATAGAGAACTGACGTTTAATAATCAGTTCTGTGTCACGGTACAGAGACACTGATTAAACCTCAATTTGTTGTGAACTTCCCTCATGAATTATTAATAAGTTTTATAATGTAATATATATTATAATGAATTATTATATATACATTATATTATTATTATAATAATATATTATTATCGTTTATAGTTGTTCGTCCTAATGTGTTCAATTCAAGTGTCTTGAGGGCGAATTGCGTTCTTAACTCTTCCCGGGCCGTGATGTCGACGAGTTTCTGAGGTAAACTGGTAAAGTCAAACTCGGCCCGAGAAGATTTATTTTTATAGACTTACCTACACCAGGTGGATGAGCAACGTCCAGCAATAATGCACACAGCTTTTTTAATGTTTTTTTTTTCCACCAGTAAAATACCTGACAAGTTTGTGGAAGTTGATTGTCCAGGTTAGGGCAGACTTGAAAAAGGCTGTTGGTGGAAGTGACCCACCTTTCGACGGCCTCAGCGGCGGTCATCTTCAGAGTCAAGAGAAGAGTAAATATCAGGTTTGCCTGTATTTGTGGAGTCAAAGGAAGAGTAAGTGTCAGGTTTGCCTGTACACAAATATAGGTGAACCTGACATTTACTCCTCTTTTGACTCTGAAGATGACCCCTGCTAAGACCGTTGAAACGTCAATCAATCACTTCCACCAGTCTTTCTGAAGACTACACTAACCTGGACGATCAACTTTCAGAAACATGTAACGATTCTCCCAGGTTTCAAACCATTTACTTTAATAAGACCTAAAAGCAACAAAACTTAACTATTTTTTCCTCTTTGCCACACTTATTTCACTTTCTTCTTGTCTATTTTTATTATTTTATCCTATTCAACTGTATTTTCATCTACCTAATGATGTAATGATTGTCTCCCACGTTTTCCGAATCAGGTCTATCACGCTTATTACAAGCCACTGGAGTATACGGTTGCTGAACGTGACGCCGAACAGTGTTACATAAAGGTGAGTCAGCACACTGACGGCTCTCGTCTCCATACAGTTACACACGAAGCCTGTCAATTACTTGTGGACGCACCTTCATGGGGCCTCAGTAGATTTTTTGCGAGCCAACTAAAATTTAAGGGATAATCTAACACTTAAACATGCCATCTTGCACGCCTGGAAATGTCCAGTTAGGCAGTACTTAATAATTATATTACTTAAAGATTATATTATTCTACCGCAATAGTTTTTCCTGAAGCGTGGCCACCAAGCCCCGTCACTGACGAGACTGTGCAACGATGACCTCCGGTCAGAAACGCTAAGCCCGACATGGCCTACCTAGACATCGTTTGGCTCGGTCAGTCCGGGAAGGGAGTATATAAAACTGGCCCCTGAACAAAAGAAGACTTGGGAACCCCTTGAGCACTATATGTCACCATTACGATGTCACAACTGCGACACCATGTTCTGATTTCGCGTGATTAAAGTTTCAAACTCTTTTCAGACCGCCACTTTCAATCAATATTTGACTCTTTCAAATTGTCAACTTGTATAATTAATTGAGCTTGGCAGTTCGTGTGCACTTTTATGCGCTGTAGAATTTTCGTCCCCCCTTCAAGCCCATTTTGCCCGATCTACACGCAAGTTCTATGTATTTTATGAATACTAACCCTGTCTACATGGTTCAACAACCCTCTACGACTTTTTTCCTACTTTGACCCCCTTTTACGAAGTAATCCCCATCGGTCAACCATAGGATTAATCGGTGGAACAAACATTCCGTAACTTTTTGTTTCGTTTTTAACAGTTGTAAGTTATGGCGTCGAAAAAAATCAAGAGTCGTGGAATCACCTATATAAGTTTTAATATTTCGAATGTTAATTTTCATTTGTTGTATTCCGATAGGCAGTCTGTCTACGACACACCAACAACAACGCTGTCTTAGGTCTTCATTTTCTTGGCCCGCATGCTGGAGAAGTGATTCAAGGATTTGCTGCAGCTTTTAGGTATTTATGGGTAAATGTTCTGACCACTGGACAATATACGTGCTCATTATATGGGGTTTATATGGCTAGTGGCGTGGCCAGAGAATTTATGATGCCCGGGCCTGGGATACACACTAATTATGGGTGTCCGGGGGCATGCTGGCCCAGATATATTCCGGTTGACTTCAAATTGTTTGTGACTGGTCCAGACAATTTGTGTCAACGACTGGCTGACGAGGGGGAGGAAAGCCAACCAGGTCACAACGTCAATGCAAAACTGGATAAGTTCTTATTGTCGTCTCGAATTATTCAAAATTTACCGTGTATTTTTCAGTTGAATATGCCAAATACATTTTGGGGAAT
Source organism: Nanipora kamurai (assembly GCA_036872915.1). Lineage (NCBI taxonomy): Eukaryota > Metazoa > Cnidaria > Anthozoa > Scleralcyonacea > Helioporidae > Nanipora > Nanipora kamurai. The sequence goes on along the minus strand of JBAHVQ010000413.1, from coordinate 676,779 downwards.
GCCCATGTTCGAGGTGACATCCGAGCCTGGGCCCGGGTGGGCCCCGGGTCTGGCTACGCCACTATATGGCTTTTCAAGGCATACCTACTGAAGATGATATACCTGCCCTTCGTTGCACGACGTGCTGGGTTTGTTGGTCCTCTCATGACATAGCTGACCGATGATGTTGTTTGAAGGTCCGCATTAAAAGGAAAACAACAGCCGAGATTTTTTTTAGCAAACTTCAAGGCATTTGGATAAAAGGTGAAACACTCAGTCCAATATGAGAACTTGCCTTACAACCAAATCCGTTATTTTTACGAGAAAATCAGGTAGACAGTTGTCGAAATTTTATGTTAATTAAGATTAGAAGTCCAGAACTCAGTTCGTGGAATTGGCCTCCTTTTGTTTCCTTTGTTACAATTTCCTGTGTGTCTGATTCCATTTTCTCCCCGTTTTAGCTGTGGTCTCACAATCACTGAGCTATCCCAAACAATCGGAATCCACCCAACAAATGCTGAGGAGATCGTTAAACTTCATATTACAAAGCGTTCTGGTCAAGACCCCACCGTAACGGGATGCTGAGGTTAGTTTCATCCCTGAAGGTAAAGCCTGACCGCATATTAAAAGCCATTTTTGGCACTAGAGGTGAAATAAGGCGATACGGTACATCAAAACCTTCAGGGATGATTCCATCTCATCGTATCCGGCGATACACATGTCGACAAATTTTATTTACCATTTATGATAAGTCATTCTTAAACCGTGATGAGAGGAGCGACTTGGAGTAACATCTGGTAAATGTACAGTCTGAAATCTAAAATGTAACTTAGAATTCATAATTTAATACGAATATTTAATAAAATGATCATCATTTCTCAACTGAACCTGAGGAATTTCCTTTCTTTGAAAGGGAGAACGTACGAGTGCCAGTTTTTATGGAGCCAAGTGCTTTTTAGGGCTTGTTCATATGATCCTGGTAACTGGGCTGACCCACTTACCGAAGGTCTCGCCTCACAGTTATTTTAGTACTAAGATTTCTGCTGTGTTCAGCCAAAGAATTAATGTATACAAATTGAATGCATAAACAGATTTCAATAGATTGCATAAATCATAATTTCTTTGGAAAAATTGGGAAGCAAAAGGGTTAATCTTTTCATTTGCAGAATTTTCAAAAGAAATTATACTTTATTCAATCTAAGTCTGTTTATGCATCTAAGTTACATTCATTAAAACCATCCCTATATGCACAGCTGCAAACTAGAGGGTTAAAGAAAACTTTGGTTATGGTCGGTCAAAGTTAATCATGGTAAACATTTAGCAAGCATAACAAAAGACAGCCAGATGTCTCCCTCAGATGAATAAAATCGTTTTTGCGTTAGCCAGAGTAAAATATAAGAGTGTATCCACACCTGGCAAAAAATAAATAAGAATGCATAACCTTGACATAAAAGACCCATGTACTTTGCATAACAATAAATTTTTAGGACTAACTTCATTCACCAAAACTCTTAATAAGAAATCTTTTTAAAAAATACACATTTTAACCAGAATTTATTTGAAAATTGCTGTCTCTGCAGAATCAGAAATATATCAAAATTTACATCTTGTTATCTCAAAATCAGATCTAGTATTTCTGAATTGACTATAAATGTATAGAATATGATTTAAATTTTTCAGTGCAGTATTTTTTTCAAGCAAGTAGTTTTGAAGAGGTGGTGGGTTTGACAATGAAGTTACTGTAAATGTGGTCCAGGACGTCATACCAAACTTTTCTAATCTCATCAAACCCAATCTTATTCCATGAACTATGTATGTGACTATCTACAAGGCAATTTTGATGCCACTAGCTACTTAGTATTGTTTGTTGATGTTAATTTATTAATTAAATTTTATGTTAAATTATTATGAAAGCTGCTTCTTTTACCACTACTTGTTCCACTCTCAAATGTTCACACAAATATTTTTCTAGCAAAAATAGTACGAGAACTCTGAAGTTTCTTTTTAGGACATTTCCCCCTCATAGTTCAAAAAACTTTACTTGAAAAATCTTGCAAAGAGAGGGTCAATAATGTCCAGTAACCTTAGGTGGTCAGAGACAAAGGTGCACTAGCATTGTATGTCACCACACTAATCAGGTTTCTTTGGGATTGAGCATCTCCTGTTATGGTATGATAAAGATCACCATCTTCACAAACCTGAAAGCAAAAGCTGGCATGTCAGTAAGGTGTCAAAACCATGGTGCCACAGTACATTTCAAAATTAAATTTAAACATTGCTTATTGTAGCATGTATTGCATCCAATTTGTGCTACACAGGGTTCACAGATTATATTCATATCCAGGACATGTTTTGAGTAAGATGTGAGAAAAAAAAATTGTTCTGCTACTCTGTATCAGATACCATTCAAAGGGAAGAGCTAGAGGTCAGTATTTCTGTACAGTTAAAAATGAAGTTTTTCCTTTAACTAGTTTGCTTTATTTTACTAAAAGTGTATTTATAAAAGCCATTTTTTTGCTAGTTACTATTGTACAAAGCCCAAATGAGGTCTCCACTTTGAGATGTAATAACAGCATTATAGGACTCCAAAAATATTTGTAGTATTTTTCTCACTTGCCTCAAGACTAGCTCCACAGCTCCTCGATATTCAAGTTATAAACAAAATCAAATGGACAACATTCCAAATTTATGCAGTCATTAAAAGTTATAGATAGATAGGGTATCTATATAGCCATATGAGGATCACAACAAACAATGCCCATTTTGTTTCAGTAATTACTTGTGAATAAAGCAATTTCACCTCACAATGCACCATAAAAATCCTTGAAAAGGCCTAAAATTAACTTTTGTAAAGGAATGTTCCTGCATGTCACTCCAGTGGAGTTTGTTTGCAGCTCCTACAACTTTGATCAATTGTTCTACACTTGCAAAGAACATGACATGCTTGTCTGTTATGGTATGAAAAGGTGTTCAGCTTTTTTTATATGGGGTAAATCCATATGACATTAATAAGATGACTTTCTATGTGATAAATCATAAGAGACATATGAAACAAATGAACCTGTCTGACAAATGTTATCAACATGACATTAACTCTTGTATGGTCAACCAATAGTCTTTATTTAATCTATCAAATATGGTGGTGCAACATTGACTGGACTTTTTCAAATATAACATACTGTATACTATGCAGTTGGTTCTGCTGCTTCAATTGAAATACGATATGTTACACTTTGTCTGCAAACTAAACCAATATGCAAATAAAGTTGTTATTTGTACTGCCATTAATGTCATCAACATCATCACCATTATTGTATTTATAACCATCACCATTACCAACATCATTATCACCATCATCATCACCACCTATATTATCACTAACATCATTAACATCATTCCAACATCATTCTAACCCTACAAAATCGGAGGTATACCATCCACCAACATTCAATGGTCAGGCAATGGTAACAATCAAAAACGCCTCGCCAATATTGGATTAAAAAGCGATCCAACAATGGGGCACTGACGAAGTCACATAGTGCCGTCGAATACGTGCTGAATTTCACGTCGAATACCTGCCGTATTATTCATTGCCCTTGTTCCACTAGCTTAAACCTACTTTAAAAAGCGAATTACTAGGTAGCACTACACGATACCATCTCCATGCGGTAAATTACGAGACAAATTATCACAAAAAAAGCAAGCTAATGTTTCCATCTAAAAGTAATTGGCTTTTCCCACATTGTATGATTTATAAATAAAAGCTTTTCGATGGTATTGCACGAGGGAAGTAACACTTCTACTATATTCTATTCGAATATTTACAAATTAAGGAAAATACCTGCAAACGACAATCTACTGCAGTTGGCGACAAAGATGCAGGCACGTACTGAATCCAAATTACTCAACACAAAAGTTACACCACAAACCTGAAAAGTCCACAAGGATAGAGAGGAGTACAGGAATAATAATCCAGCTATGAAACTCACGACGAAAAACAGGAAGAAATTTACCAATATTAAACCATCGAGTTGCCTGCAAATTGAGCAAAATTCAATCACACTCAAAACTAGCAGCAGAAATCACAAAATTTTTTTCATACCTGCTATAGACTGCTTCTTGATATATAGTCATTTTCGATTTAGCTTCGCGTAATTCACCTTTTGGCTCTTTCTCTACTGAGTTTGATGTTGACGTCGCCATAATTTTATCCATTAATTTTGCTCCATATTTTTCTTAATTTTGTGTTCGTTCTGTCATATGATTGGTGCAATTGACAATCTCCAAAAACCAATCGGGAAGTAATTTACCAAATCCATAACAAACAAACATTTCACCAACACAAAACCACGGGAACTTTGGATGGTGTATGGCATCTTTTTTGAAATTCACGATCAACATTCCTTTAAATAATTCACAATGAATGGAACATTTACTTTTTGTGAAATATAGCATTTAATCTTTCCAGAAATCCCGACATTCGTTTTTGGCTGATTATTCGACATAATAGCGCCGTTTTGGCCCGTTTATTTCTTCCGGTAATTTTTCTTGCCATGTATCCCATAGTCCTTCTGGCCGTCGTTCTCTTTCAGCTGGGAGAAAATGGAGTCTAGGTGAGTGAGTTGGATGTGAAAGACAATCCATGTCATCATTTCTCGACTGAATAGTTTTCGTGTCTAAAAACAGTAAGTGGTTATTGAGTAGATATTAATCTAGCTGAAACTTCTCGTCTTTTGGTAAGAGAAAGTTTATCTATGCATTAAATCATAATATATTGAGTATACGTTTTCTAGTTTGTTGAACATGCATGGCCCACTAGCTAGACTTTAAGATAATACTGTGCTAATATCACGCCTATAAAGCTATTATTGTATGTATGTAGCCTACCCTGTAGCCCGTCTCCTAAGCTCAAAGATAAATTCCTGAACATACTGCGTTGACATTTCACCAGCATGGTGATTTAGTGTCGAAAATTACTTGGACAGGATCGACGTCCATTTTTTCCTTTAAAATCTTTGGCTGCAAAACCTCAAGATCTCTTATTAGCACTAAAGACATCTTTCCTGAATATTTGTCAAGAATATTTTTCATGGTATAAATAAAGCCTTGGAAAATGTTGTGACCAAAAAGCTAAACAAACTTACAATTGGCAAAAGTACAGGTCTTGAAATTTCATGTGTGATGTGTTTTAGTCATTAAGTTAGCCAATGAAGATTTTTGCTTAATTCAAATCACACAAGATAGCTACATAAATGAAAAGCCTTCAAATTTTGATATAAAAGTAGAGTGCTGCCAAAACAACTTGTAGAAAGCCAAAGAGGTAGGAAAACTGCTTGCACCAAGATGTACAGAAACTGACGTTTTGAGTGAAAACTATTTGTGAGAGTGAACAATGTTTCACTCTTATGAAGGATGTTCAAATTTTGACTCTGTTAACATGCATCTTCAAAATGTTCCAAGAGTCAGTTGTGATGGTACAAAGGTAGTACTGAACATCAAAGACTGATGAAACCTTTGACGATACTGGAGGTATGAGTCCCTTATGTATGAATGAGGTACTTTTAAGTTCTCAAAAGACCAGTATGTGATCAGCATAGGAGAGGAAAGGAACTCCTTGTGTCCTTTGTGTATCAACAAACTAGACTAAATGTACTATCCTGGATTTAAAAGACTTTGCAATCAACTGTATATACAATTACCAAAAGACCAGAAAGAATAATTCATCCCAATTTATGGCATCCTATGGAAGAACCAATTCTTAACTTAGTACTAAAATTTTTCTTGAATATACCAGGTTATGTTAATTAGAATGACCCAACGTAGACACCCAGTGGCTTAGCCACCACTGGCTCTGTCTGAATGGCATATGGGAGCCAAACATCTTTAAGATGTACTTAATGAGGTATATTCCCAGCCATGACGTTGAATATTAAAACTGCCCCAGATGTTGTCATCTGCTTGGAGCAGTACTTTGTATATTCCTTGTGTGTCCTAGAGTCACTCTGTGACACTTACTAGGAGGATAAACCATACAATGGACAGTCTTTCAAGCTTGTAATATTATGTAAATAAACTAAGGTAAAAGACATTAGCTAAATTTAGAGAACATCTTCCTGATGTAATCCAAATTACCTGATCTATAAAATTTAACTTGCAATCTTCAGTGTACTGATTCAGACAGAAAACACTGTTGTCATATAATTTTGTCTGTATGTTTCACCCATTGAGGGGCAAGGGCCCACTTTATCATTTTACTCTGGCCAACGTCAGACAAAGGGAAGAGCCCCTGCCTTTTAAAGAGTTAAATTTATTACCCTCCGTAAAGTCAAAGTATCAGCGTTACAACAGCTTTTGCAGAATTTTTTGTTGTCTTCTATTTATTATTCTAGATTGAAATTATTTAGTTTACAAAAAATTTAATTTATCCTATGAAAAGATGACAAACTACAAAATTGCTAGGTTAAAGGTGAAGAGGATTTGCTTGTGGCAAGCCTGTATTGGGTAGTTTGTTGAAATAAGAAATGAATGTTTCTCTTGCATTGTAGTGCCCAGCTCCCCACAGTCCCAGAAACTGTCCTTAAGAAGAGGAAAAGGTTAGAACAGATCAAAGCTTCAAGAGCTAAAGCTTTGGTAGCACAGAAGAAGGTATTGAACTATAGTACTCGTCATCTTTTAGATCACAAGTTAACATAGGACTGGCAAGCTTTTTTTTGTTATATCTTACTGTACCAAACCAGTTGACACAGTAGTATCTTTTAACTTGGTGAGTTGTTTATATGTTGCCTGTCATTGACACTTTTATTCATATTTCTTATACTTCGCCATTTGTACATATAAGCTTAATAAGCAAAAGCGTAAACAGATCTTCAAAAGAGCTGAGCAACATGTCAAAGAATATCGGCAAAAGGAACGGGATGAGATCCGCCTCCATCGGATGGCAAAACAACATGGAAATTTCTATGTTCCAGCTGAAGCTAAGTTGGCATTTGTCATTCGAATCAGAGGGTATGTCAATTACTTACAGACATGTGTGCTTATTTTATCATGACATTTATGACAAGTTGCACAGAGAGAATTTTAAGGACACTGCTCTCAACTAGAATGGCTGCATGCAACAAATGGTAGTTTCTTTAAGAAAGTTTTAAATTGAGATAAAGAATTTGTGTTTCTTATTTTGATGCTTCATTAGTTACACATTTGTTAACTCTTTGGTTTTTTCCCTATTTTGATTTAGTATTAATGGAGTAAGTCCAAGAGTTCGTAAAATCTTGCAACTTTTCCGCCTACTCCAAATCAACAATGGTGTCTTCATCAAGTTAAACAAAGCTACTTTAAACATGCTTAATATTGTTCAACCTTATGTTGCATTTGGGTAAGTTTCAAAAACAAACGGGAGCTTCATATTACGTAGCTTTTTTGGGAAGCAGGCCAGAAGGCAAGGTGAAATGGTAATGCAAATATGTATTTCCTCGATACTACTGTCGTAATCGTAGCTTTCCAACGTAGGCACCCAGTGGCTTAGCCACCACTGGCTCTGTCTGTATGGCACACGGGAGCCAAACATCTATGAGATGTATTGTATGAGGTATATTCCCAGCCATGTCGTTGAATATTAAAACTGCCCCAGATACATCGTCTGCTTGGAGCAGTACTTTGCATATTCCTTGTGTGTCCCAGAGTCACTCTGTGACAATGACTAGGAGGATAAACCATGCAATGGACAATTGAGACAAATATATTCCTCAAATATATGGTATTTCAAAATTAAAGTATATAAAAATATTTTAGCCCGAAATGCATCTTCCAATCACCACAGTCGTGGTTGTGGCTTTTTTTTCCTCAAGAGCGTTACTTATTTTTCCTTACGTCAACTATTCTTTAGCTATCCAAATCTCAAGAGCGTTCGAGAACTTATCTACAAGCGTGGCTTTGTCAAGATTAACAAACAGCGTATCCCCATTACAGATAATTCACTTATTGAGGATAACCTCGGCAAGTTTGGAATAATTTGTGTCGAGGATCTAATTCATGAAATCTTTACAATCGGCCCACACTTCAAGGAAGCAAACAATTTCCTTTGGCCTTTCAAGCTGTCCAACCCTACAGGTGGTTTGAGGAAGAAGCGCAATCACTTCGTGGAAGGTGGCGATTTCGGCAACAGGGAAGAACGAATCAACGAGTTAATTCGTAAAATGAATTAGCCTTTAGCTCTTGTGGTGTTAATAAAAGATGGCATTTACTCTTGATTGTCCAGGACTGCATTTTTATGTCGTTCTGTGTTTTATGACGATATCCTCGCTTCCGTAGAAAATAGATTGTATGTGTATTCCATCACTCGCTAAACTGTTTTAGGGATTAAGATTCAGCAAATCTTGTGATATGTGGTACCACAGCCATGTATCTTAACCCAAGAAACCAATATACCTAAAGGAGACGTTGAAGTTCTTCAGAAGCCCGCGTTAATAAGCAAGGTTCATTCATTCTTTTTTGGGGTGATATTTTTCCCTCAGAAAATTATGATTGACTGACAAAAGTCATGTTGCCAAGTGACCGTTAGTCGACCTTAGTTTGCATTAAAAATATATAATGCAATACCATATCTTTCCAATTTGATGATGAATGTTTTTAGTCTATTTGTACCACGATAAACGGCCGTAATGGGACTAAGGTGAACGATTAACTTTTAAACCTACGTTTTAATGCAGGCTCAGCTTTATGCCAGCAGCAAGTGCCACAATACTGGTAATTTCATGTAAAAATTCGTATTCTTATGATAACCTTAGATTCTACCAATCACGTTATATGAAAGGGTTTTCAGTAACGATTTACGATTTTTAATGCGGAAACCATGAACAATTTTTCTTTTCACACTATCTTTTAATTTTTAAGTTATGCAGCGGGTACAAGCGGTTATCTGTTGAGAATTAATCGCTCCTGCAAAGTTGCGTTTGATAATTTTCTGTCATCCAAACTCGCGTTCTCGGACCAGCCGCGATGCTCTTGACCAGCTGGTACACTGCGCAGGTAGTCCGACCGGCTCTGGTCCGACCAACTGGCCGGTTGTTCCGCCAGGTTATTGCGAACGAGTTCCGGTTCCCGGACGTGTAGCCACTTCCTTTTTTAAGTAAAATATTCAACGAACCTAACGATAGACCTGGCGTTGCCCATGGTAAACGTGAGCAGTGTGTGACGGAAAGTCTAAAGATCAGTACAAGAGGATCTGTAGTTATACGCGATGGTTAGCTTAATTTTTGAAACCTTGAACGTTCTTGCTACTGTAATTTGGCAAATGCTTAAGGCTATCGTAATGTTTTTCATTCCATCGCCAAGAAAGGATGTCAGCAACGAAATTGTTTTGGTTACTGGCGCTGGCAGTGGCCTTGGTCGTTTGATGGCGTTGCGTTTCGCTTCTCTTGGCTCCGTCGTCGTTTGTGTTGACATCAACGAGCAAGCAAACGAGGCCACTGCAAGCGAGATACGTTCGAGGAACGAGAAAGCTTTTGCTTATACTTGTGACTGCAGTAGTAAAGAAGATATTTATCGTGTTGCCGAAGATATCAAGGCAGATGTGGGCGATGTAACCATTCTTGTCAACAATGCTGGGATTGTGAGTGGCAAGAAATTTATGGACATTTCGGATGGACTAATTCAAAAAACATTCGAAGTAAACACGTTGGCACATTGTTGGGTAAGTGCTACCAACGTGTTGTGTTACAGATTTAGTATAATAAGGTTATGTTTTGTAAAAGGTTTACCACTTGAAGAAAATGACCTTTAGACTTGTTCCTCTCTCATACTGGTGTGGAAACCACTTTGTCAACGTCGTAAAATTTTGTCATGATTCCTTCAGTGGAAAATTACAGGACTGACGTACAACGATACCTTAGAAAATGACCTGAATATTCACCTCCGTCATTCGAATGAATATAACTTTAAATACCAACATCTCGGATTAAATATTTTCAAATCAAGGTTTTTTTGATAACGTCTACTCGACTGTGGAATAGTCCCAAGCCAAACAAAAGGGATTGAGTGATATACTATTTAACTAGCGCGTAAAACAAAAATGAGTTTTTCTCTTCAGAAAATTTTCTAAGGAAGACACGTTACTTAGCCTTTCGGGTCCGATAAATTCATAATTATCCTACACTGCCGAAGTCAAATGACAAAGTTATCATCTAATTTAACTGCACGAGTTATTCTCGTGACAACGCTGTCCATAAAAAAAATGCTCAGCGTAATATGAAACGATAAATTCACAATCATCATAGTTTATCGTTTCATATTACCCTGAGGATGATTCTTTAGTGTCCCACCGCGCACTTTTTCGAGCGAACTTTGTGTGCATAAATTATCTACCAGAACAATATAAAACAGTGGGTAGTTTTTGACTTGAAACAATTCCAAACACTCAAGGAAACAATTTTCGGTTAAAAGCTCGGGACACTAAAGGTTAAGGCATGACAGCCCGTTGTAGCGCACCTCGTGTATGCATGATAGCGAAATTTCAGTAAATATAATAAATTGAGCTTCAAACACTTCAAGTTCGCCACATCTTTGTTAATCCGATTTCTTAGTCATTTGATGTTATGGTAGAATCTGTCTTAGGTGAAGTGAAATATGAAGATTTTTTTGATCTACTAATTTGGATTTTTTTTTTCGGCCTGCGTTTTCCAAGCACTGGACAATTATTAGCTACCAATCTGGTTTGCACAGGACAATTTTAATGTATCTTGAAAGACTGAAATTTTAATAGCTCTAAACTTGGCATTTGAATAGGCCCTTTGCAATTAGGCCAAAAGCACTTTGCATAACAATATCTGGAGAGCAAGCTCCATGCTCTCCAGTTTTTCATTGTTCTGAAAATACTGTTGTTGCCTGGTAATAATGAAAAAAAAAATACTTGCTGACATTTTATTTGTAAGAAGTCATATTCAACCGAATAGAAATGCACAGATTATGATGTGGTTTAACAGGTGTTAAAATCTAACACAAACTCAGTCATCCAGATTATTAATTAATAATTTTGCTATTCATGACTTAGTAATGTCCTTTGCTTAAGCTCTTCTTTTTGGTTTGTTAACCTTGAGTCATGTGACACGGTTACATGGTCTGATCAGAAATCAGATGTTGATTTTCCAACCAGGTAACTGACCAATCATGAGACTGCTTTTAATGTTGAAATTTTAACACTGATACTGAATATTTGTAGACCACAAAAGCCTTTCTGCCATCAATGTTGGAGAAGAACCATGGCCACATTGTGAGCATTGCTTCGTCAGGTGGTCTTGTTGGAGTGGCAGGATTATGTGACTATTGTGGCTCAAAGTTTGGTGCTGTTGGTTTTAATGAGTCACTGCAAATGGAGCTTGCTGCCACGAGTTCCAAGAATATTCACACAACTGTTGTGTGTCCATTCTTTATTAACACAGGGATGTTTGATGGAGTTAAGACAAGGTAAGCTAGAAGTTAGCTTAACCCTTTGACAGTCAGGACTTGTTTTTCTGATCAGTAAAATTGTCTAGCATTTAGTTATGGTAAAATAAAGTCTAGTTCAGGAGAAAAAGAGACAATTGAGATAAATTATAACTCTTTCCTTAAAAAAATGTTCCTCCTTTATGAAAAATCATCTGGTTTTAGCCAGTGTAACAAAGAAATAGATGTCTGATTTGCCCAGAAGAGAATTAATTGAAGTGGGAAAAATTACAGACTGTTTACTTCAGTTCTTTATTGTTTACTGGTATGAGGGCAAACAAGTCATAAGTGTTCCCTATTGATGTTGCTCTTTGAGCTTTTGATGTATTAAGAGGCAAAGGTGCACTTAAGTATTTTACTCTAGCTAGTGACAGAAGATTTTACTCATTAATTTCTTGAAAGTTTGGATGGTGATACCAATAGTAGATGAAGTGCACATGGGTTGGTTAAAACACCACAATATTTAGTTAAATCACGCTAAATCATGCTAATCAAGAATGATTTAACTAAATATTGTGGTGTTTCAACAAACCTATATTCACTAGATTTTACTCATGATAGGGATAAACCTCAGGCATTGAAGGGTTAACTAATTTCTGATATCTGTAAAGTGCAATTTCAAAGTTAAAGAAAAAACTCAGAATATGCTGCTTACACTTGCATTAATTTTTGCTCTTGTGTACAAATTGGTCATAACAGAAGGACTTTAGTGTCATTTTCAGTGTTTGAAGATCATTCACATTTAAATCATGTATCTTATTTTTTTCTTCATCAAAAAAGGTTTCCTCTGTTACTTCCAATACTTGAGCCAAATGATGTGGTAGACAAAATTACATATGCAATCTTAACCAATCAACGTGTACTAATGATACCTCGAATATTGTATTTCCTGATGTTTTTAAAAAGGTAAGAAACTAGCTTCAGTTTATAAATTCTCAAGTTTTATCACAGGTCAATGTATGGTACTCTGCTTTGGGCACTTTTTAGAAATCTTATATATAGTCTGACTGTTCTGGCTGGGTGTTGCAATAGGTCAGTGGTCTTGAGCCATAGCATGCTTAGCCAGAGACCTTGGGACAGTCAGAAAACTTTCTACTTATTTTATGGGAAATGTTTTCGCATGCTGGATAGAAATAGTACATAATTTCATTTTAACAAGAGAAGGGTGATGTCATGAGGTATTCAAGTGCAGCAAATGAAATTCTACATTACTTTAAAAGCTGATTTAAATTTGAATGCTATAATTTACAATTATCTCTTAAATTATTATCACTAAAACTATTCTCCCTGAAGATGACTTTACAAGTCGAAAACGTCCGGTATTTTGAGGCTTTTACTTTTTAAAGGTTTTAGTCTACGTACATACATCTGTTTTAGCAATTATTATGTCAAATATTATTATTTGCTTTGCATTATTGAATATTACAGTACTTAGATTATCTCATTCTGCTATATTATTACCATGAGAGATTTAAATGTAAAATGTAATTTTCTACGTGATGTCTAACTTTTCCGCAGTGTTCTACCTCAAGAATCCTTTATCACACTGTCTGAGTATTTTGGAGTCAGCTCGAGTATGGATGAGTTTAAAGGAAGAAATAAAAAGGAAAATTAGCAATATACCCGTGTTCAAATATTAACTTCTGTCAAGTAAACAGGCAAAGATGTGTGACATTTCTCTCTTTTAAATCTTCTTTTGTAGTTCGAATCGTATGTTTTAATATGAAACATTTTACTAACGTCATTCTATCTCTGATTGCTTGTCAATTAGTTTGATAGACCAAAACTGCTTCTTATTTTTGTTTACTGATGTGATGATATTTTATTGACTTATTTTTGTTAATTTATGTCATAATATATAGCAATTAGTAATTTTTTTAATACTGATGTAATGTCCACGATAGAAACCAGAAAGGCTCTTGTTTATCAATATAATCCATACATATTATCATACACCATAGGCTACATCACATTTTCAACAAAAGTGGATCTCATTAAAGGTACAGTTTAATTAACTGTGGTCTCTGTTATCTGTTTTGCACCCATTTACGTTCAAGCACAAACTGAAAACATATTTGCGAGTTGCTTCACGTTTGAAAAGTAATGTTTAGGTGGGTCATTTGTCTCGTTTGAACTAATCAGATACCGGTAATCCCTCGGTGTAGATTGCACTGATATCATTCAAATCACCATTAAAATCTGATTGGTTAAAACGAGACGAATGACCCACCCAAACGTTACTTTTTAAGAGTGAAACAACTCGCCAAAATGTTTGCGCCTTGAATGCAAATGGCGCCACTGTAATTGAGTAGGATTTACCTGTATGACAGTAATTGTACTTACCGACGACTGTCAACAACCGTAATTAAGTTCTGCTTTTGTAAGCGTGGATACGTTTTTACGCATCTCAAAAAATGCGCCCCATCGAACGTCCTTTTTTTAAAGAAAAGGAAACTCGAGGAGGTGAGCACTCCTGCGAAAAAGGGGTTGGCAGAATTTAGCCAATTCTTTCCAAACATCACAGGATTTCTCGCGGTACTCCAATTTCCACCAGTAGTAACAATGGACCAATGAGGTGACCGTTACTGGACCTCTAGGGAGAAACTAACCCCCCCCCCATCGCTTAGCTAGCTGATGTCCAGTCTAAATAAAGACACCTTTACCCTTGATTCGCTCGCCGAGTTAGGATGGTTGCATGGGTATACTGGTTCTAAACTAGTTTTCGTTTCGGTTCTCAACGAGTTGCATAGTTAAGTAGGGTACACTTCTTTGAGATGCTTTCCAATTTGGCCAGGTGCGGTCTTCGTACGTCATTAACCCTCTGACGCTCAGTGTCCGGTATAGCGGACACCAGGAACAAAAGAACAAATGGGAAAACAAAGCAAAAAGAGAACCTCACATAACCAGTAAAAGTTGACCTGAGCAGAAAATGTCATGTCCGATGCTATGACGTTATCCGATGTGTGACGTTATTTTGGAGCAAGCTTTCTGGGCGAATCAGATGGCCTTTGTTAACAGTATTTGTAGTTTGTACATGGAGGTTTCCGAGAAACATCTAAAACGGATCAAATGTCCAGGGAAAGTTATTACACTGGATCCTACTAAAGAAGCTAGGGATGATATGAGGGAACTCGAGCCAACTTTGTACCCAGGTCTTTTTTCCGCTCTACCCCGGGAGCGGAGATAAAACCCTGGGTACGAGCTTGCTCGACCAGCTTGGTTGCCAAGAAACTGAAAAAGCCATCAACAACTGTGCCAGCGAAAAGAAGAAAATGATGGAGGTTTTGAGTAAAGGATCGGAGTTGTTAAATTTGAAATGGAAGCTGTGATGCGTCCGATATCAACCTGAGATTAAAAAAAATACAAGACCAAGTAAAAAACAACCGTGGCCAGAAGCAAGGCAGCCATTGAAGAAGTGATTGATGACTTAGTCTAAGAAAAAATGGTTTGATTTTACGCCGTTTGATCATGAGTTGGATTGATTAAATATACAGCGGTATTTCTATGTGTGGAGAGGTTAATTAAATGAAGCGTGGCATGTTTGTGTGGTTGCTCAGTTGATGGGATCTGGAGACGGTATTGAACTTATTCAAACTAGAATTATATCAGATTAATGAAGTAACTGATTATGCGCGGTGCGTGATGAATGAATTCTGATAATGTATGAACACATAGTTATGACTAAAACACGTAGATGACATTTAGGCGTTGCTATGATTATACAGTAACTGAAATTCTATTCAGTTCAGATTTCTGACCGTCAGAAATCGGTTGTTCCAAGTTTAGATAGTTAATTGTCCTGCTGATAACTCCCTACTGAGTAGACGAAGTTTATCCAGTTTGAAAGTTCGGTTAATCAAAAGAAGATAATCACTGTTCACCCGCTATTTACGTCCAGAAAAGTATCCGTTGGAAACTAAGTCTATCCGCTGAATGAGGCTTATCAATGTGGGGCATAAGTTATTGAGGATTTGAAAAACCAATCTTTCATGTGATTCCCTTCTGTTCTGTCACATAACTCTATACATTAGTTCTTTTCTGTTTTTCGTACCCTTGTTACACGAAGTTTAAATAGTAAGATGAAGTAAGTTGAATTGATTTCTATATATTTTACACATTCGTAACTGTAATACTGTGCATTAGATGAGTGAATTGTAAAAAATTTTCTGAAATGGTATCGATTGTTTTGAAATCCTCGTTGGATGTTATCAGATAAAAGAAGAAATGAAGAATATCAATGTCAACGTTGACTCGTACCGTCTCTGATACCATCAAATACGTCAGTTGAGCCAAAGTTTAGTTCACATCAAGTGCCAAATTCTAAAAATAACAGCCGTAAATTCAACTGTTCCAACTCAAGTCCAAGAGACTTGAAAATTACTATCGTTTTTCACGTATGTCAAATATTCCTTCCCATGAAGACAACAAGACTTCTTGGTTAACAGTGTAGCACTGCTCTGACACTGGCCACTGTTTGATTGACAGGGATATGATAAACTAATATCGAACAGTTTACCTATCGTTCGAGCTCATGTGTTAGTTCCTAAAACAAACTTCCTACCTCCCTTGCTGTTTTTGGAGGAGAGATAATGTATCATGTGTCTCGCTGTCTAGTCACTTTGATAAACTGTTTCGGAAGTTGCCGAAAGAAGGTACTTTCACTTCATATGCTTGAAATTATCGCCCAAGACCACACAAGCACTTGCACTTGTTTTCGCCTGGGTTACGGAATGGAGATTTGGAGGGTTTACGAAACTCGAGCTGATTCTTTACTCCATACGCAACAGGAAAAAATTAACCTATCGTGCACTGTTTTCTTTACTTTACTCAATTTTGGCTTCCAAATAATACGGCCAGTATAGGAATAGCATGGGTGTTCAAATACCTTTGTATGTGTAAGAAGTTAAGAGATTTTTCCTAGGACATCTTTGAACTGATAAGCTGATAAAATATCAAAACATGCGTGTAATATTGCAAAGAATGGCCTAAAAATTTGGCTGGCACCTTCTGAAACAATGAGTATTCATAGTATTAAGGAAAGAACTCTAACCCGGTTTAGTTTTACAATGAAGTTTTACAGTAATGTTCAAACAAACGAAAGCTCTTTAATTTTTATGCAGATTGCAGCATAAAGTGAGTTTTTTACTGATGACTTAAATTTTCGAAAGTAAGATTTAATAACCGAAGCTCGAAGCCTCGAAATGTAAGTCAATATGAACGAACGCCATCGGAAATGCTAAAGAAACAAATTGGTCATTATTGCGCCTAAGCAGTAAAAAGCTTGTGTCGTAGGCTGTGATTTATGGGGAAGTGTATTATTCTTTCTATGTGTGCTTTGTCTCACGCGAAGCTACAAAAAAATGCGAGATGTTGGTGGTAAAGTGGGCGGGTGAAAGATTATAAATAGCGGTTTTTAGTTTGTCATGGTTATTTGAGCTGGCATGGTTGGTGGAGTTGTTGTAGCATGAAGCACTTCTTATTTCGCCGAACATCAAAGACATGCATGCTGTTTCAAGTGAGTATTAGGTATTTTCTTTTCCCAGTAAAAATGTCATTCGTTAAAAGGGGAAGATATTATGAAGATCTGTGCATGTATTTATAGGAAATGAGAGTGGTATTTTTAACTTGCGAGAGAATGTTTGATATTTGGACTACAATTGCATGTTTTTCAAGTCTTCAATCATGTCTTAGGTCAGTTGTGATTTTCGCCAAATTGGATCGATGGGTTGAGGTGAACATATTTAATATTAAGACCAACGAGACTTTGGACAGATGTTAGTACACAACGAATATGTTTCATAAAACAGTCATGTCGCACAGGTCTGTAAAGAATAGACCTCTGCAGAACCTTTCATCTCCAAAGAAAGATTAGGAACCTGTAGTATTAGTAAATGATCGTGACATATTTACTTTTTGCCAATTGTGCTATTGATCACCAACAACAGATAACGAAACATACGACCAGCGAACGGTCGTCAAGCTCGTTATCTCAGAAAAACGATTTCTGAGCTCCAGAGGGGAATCGAACCTTTCGAAACTTTCTGATGACCGGTGAGACCCTCTGACCATTGAGCTATCACCAGATTCAGATGGACAGCATGGACATGAACCAAAATTTGAGTCCAGCATTTAGTATAACGAAACATTAACAACATTTTGACATATGAATACGATGCAGGTTCGTCATATGTGCTGCCGAAGTGGGAGCCACGATATGATGATGAAAATATTGAATGCTGAACGGAAATTTTGGTTCATGTGGGAGCTTGATATAACGAACTTGACGAACGTTCGCTGGTCGTCTGATGTATGTACTAAGCTCCCACATGAACCAAAATTTGAGCCAGCATTTAGTATAACGAAAGATTAACAACATTTTGACATTGTACAGGTATAAAATCACCTTATTTTTACTACTTGTCGGACTAGTGATTAAGTAGTACAATATTCTAATTGCTTAGTTTTGTTCACCTCGTTAAACTATAGATTTTTGTGTACAGTTACTATAAACTGTTGTAGACTTTGTCTGAACTTTCTGTGTCCTCGTGATCCATAACGAAGGCCACTTTCTACGGGACAGAGAGGAAAGGAGTGACAAATTGTGAATTAAGTCTGTTTTTGGGATGAGAATGGTTTTTGTTATAATTTTTTTCACGATATTTATGAGTTTAGCGCCTGAGAGGAAAAGTTAGCTAATCCAGCAAATGTTGATCTGTTTTATCTCTTGCGCATCTATTTAATTGGCTTGAATATAGTATTTAACTTTATAAATACACAATCCAACTAGCCCAAGCATTTGAAAAAGATTATATCATGGCTAAAAAATCGGCGCAATGTAAATGTCTGCTCGTGAGTTCTGCGTTCTCGCACATTCAGTAGTTCTCTTTGCATCGTTTAAATTCAGTTAGATATTTATCAACTTTAACTTTTTCTGGACAGTAGCGACGTCTTAATGTTTTTTTTTCCAGCTAACACCAAATGATTCTTTTCCTGAAAGGAAAACCTAACGTCAGCAAAGAGTTAGCTGTCAGTCGTGGCCCTTTTTCGCTTGGGGTTTGTCTTAAACTTGCAAATAATGCATGATAATTGAAACTTTGTTTAACTGTTTACATGCCTGATCAAAAACCTATGGAGATGATCTGGTTGCAAAAAGACCACCTGCATGCGATGCTAAATAGAGCCATCTGGAGGAGAACTTCAAAGTTCAGACGTTCAACAGATCGAATAATTTATAGAGATTCTTTTGCTTTTCCCAACAAGGTAGTAAGTGCAAGTGGTCTGTACTACCACTACTGCCACTGCTACTGCTACTGCTACTACTACTACTATTGAAACGCGACGTTTAGAAACTTCATTAGAGGGAAGAGTAGAAACTTTTACCGTCCATTTGAAAACTAGCTCTGGGCCTTTTCACATTTAATGATGTCTACGACAAGCACTTACTGCAAGCTTATTAGAAACTTTATTAAACTTGTTATATGACATTAACCGAAGGAAATGGTTAATCTCCAGGTCTAACTCTTGTCCTTGACATTTAGAAATGCTCGATTATGTGAAGAATAGCATCAACATTTACCTCCCGTCCTCGACCTCTTTATTTTCAATTTTGTCTATGACGAAACTTGGCACAAACTTATAGGAATCATTGAACTAGTGAAAAGACGTAAAGCTAAGGAAAATGGATGAGTTAATGCGCTAGACATTTAGAAGTTCCTATTAATTATGCGAAAACAAAATCTTTCTGTCAGCTCCGGGCTTTTCCTTCTTTAGTATTGACAAGTACTTACTGCAAGCTCGTTGGAAACTTTATTGAAGTCATTTTACGACGTTAATCTAAAGAAATGGTTAACTCCAATTATAGTATTTGGTGCATCAAGTTTAATCATAATCATTGTAAGAATGTTAGCGGCCATCTCTTAGCTCCCCGTCCTTGAATGTTACGTGTACTTTGTGCAAGCTAATTGGAAACTTTATTGTTCTCATGATGTGATATTAACAACAATAAATGGATATTCGTTTGGTTCGCCAGGATGTCATTTTCTATTTATCGTATCACATCTATTTGGTTCGGCAGGACATGAAGTTTACCCAAAACCAACAAGAAAGACAAAAAGGACTTTTTATCACACATCCTCTTGTCCAATTTTTTTAGTTTTGTCTGTTTTTAATAAATTCCTTCTCTGATACTGTATTCAGTTCAAAAGTCGTTTCTTCTTCTCACTTGGAACTGTATGCATGTCTCTCTCCATTCGGAGCATCGAAAGATTGTTCGTATTGATCCAGAAACAAGACAATCCTTTCAACGTCTGACATTCATGACTAACAAACCAAGGTTAGTTGTTGACAAATGTCTTCTAGCACGTATATCGCTAAAAATGTTGGTACTTCACAATAAATTGACGTTCGATTCCACCATGAAAAGCTGTTTCAAAAAGTGGTTATGTTTTGCGAGTGTCACACAAAAGAATTTGTTGGCTAACGCCGAACCACTTTTAACATGCATGCTCATGAAAGTCTAGCTTCAACAAAACACCTGACTCGAATTTCTTGTTTATCTGGTTCTCTGTTCGAAGGTAAGATTAAATTCCTGCGATGAGTTCTAACTATCTTTTCTTGACTGGTATTTTCGTGAAGCAAATTTGGCTGACGCTTTGAATCGTCCTTGGGTTCCACCGCGGAACGCTCGGAATTTTTTTGTTGTCAATGGAATACCCCAGAATATAGATGGTTTATGTTACGGTTAAACGACAAGACTGCTAAGAAAGGATTATGTTAAATAGCTATATATGAACCTTGTCTCGAGATGGCTGTCCGTTGGTAATTAATCTTAAGCAGCTGATTTTTTGCAACTGCCCCGTGTATGTCGGTAAAGCTGAAACGATTTTTCTGCACAGATCACGCGTGATTCTAATGAGATTCGTCTGGCACGCAACGAGATTTACTCCCGGACAATATCAACGATAACCGGAACCATGTCGACAAAGTTTGATAAGGAGCTTGAACTTTATCACAAAAGAAACACACCAGTCGTTGATAAAATGAACGTTGAATGCCTTTTTGCAATCGTTTAGAATCTTGTAATGAAAATGCGTGATCGCAGTAACCTACGCGAAGACACATCTGGAACTGCAATGTTTCATTATTCGTTTCCAAGGCATCTTTTGTCTCCAAAGCAAATCTAATCAGTGGGATAACGAAATGTAAATTAAACGTAACTAATAGCTGTTGACGTGATAGTTGACGTGAAAATCCTGTCAGGGTCGTGAAGTGAGGAATTGATGATGAAGTTATGACTTCGCTGGCTTAGGACTTCGAATAATTCATTCATTCGGTTTTGTCTGGGATAAATAATGAACGAATAGTTTCGTTCTCATCTAGAGGCGCTTTCACACGACGAACTAAAGTTTGCAAGTTTGTGCGCGTGAGTGAACATCGCCATAACATTTTGCAAACGTGCTTGCCAACTGTTGTTGTAAAGTTCATACACGCCAACTCGAGTTTGCCAACTTTGCTCGCTATGTGATTGTGCGGCTTAAGATCGCACAATCATAAAGTAATGTTTAAGGATGACTGCATCATGATGGTTCTGAATCAAGGTCTTTTTACAGCATGCACTTTTTTCTCGGCATGTGCTAAAACTCGAACTGTTGCTTAATCACTTCCAATCAGTTACAATCTTCAAGAGATGTTAAAACAACCAATACTCTCTCGGAATTCCCGTTAACCGCTGTTTGGCTAAACCTAATAATCATTGAGACAGACGAAGGATCATTTTTGTCAGAAAAATTGTTAATTCATTGCCGTATTAATTACCAGAATACTACTGCTAAACGCTGGAGTAAGAAATAAGAGTGATTTGACTCGCATATTAACTATGCTTTCTCGCTAGTTTTACAAAAAAACAACAAAAAACAGTATATATCCTGTATCCAATCATGATCCAATTAACTCCAATTAAATGGTCCCATAATTTTTAAGAAAACGCATATCTCATTTCATGACTGAACAGATTCAGTCATATTTACTTCGTCTCGGCCGTGTTTGGGGGTATGATTGATCTTTTTACACCATCTAGATTCAAATAACCTTACCTTCAGCACAAGGTCAAAGCTTGTGTTTCGCAATCTCTAAATGAAATTTCATACCATTAAATTCAAATGGGTTTATCCGCCGCACTAAACAGCGTTAAGGCGATAAGTTTTATTGCACCTCGAGAAAAACTGGGTCGATTTAGGCGCCCGAACATCTTTTAATGTACTTAGAGTGTACGGAGTGGGTTTCAAAAGATAAAACTGCGCATGGCAGACAGCGCGAACGAAGAAGAAAGTAATTATGATATACTCATATTTAACACACGATGAAAACCTTCTGCCCAACCCATTAATGCTTAGTAATTCTATTCAAGGATTACAAGACCTTTACCTCGGAAATTCAGCAAATAAGCTGTGGTTTTGCTCCAATACAAGCCGACAAGTACAGTATGTTTGCTATGAAAAGAGTTCATCTTTCGTATATTCAACACATTTTGTCATTTACATACTTCACAAAATACCAAGGCCACTATGTCCGTTGTTGTAACTTTAGAATACTTGAGTATGTGGATCTGGGATTTCTACATTGAAATTTCCATATTTACCGAGCTCCTAGGGAAGCTCAAAAATTATCATAAAATAGCCATATCGTACGTGAGCTGTGATTGGCTAATACCCGTTTTTAGAATGGAGAACCCAAGCACAGAATTTCCCGCAAAAAATGTATTGAAATTTGTGTCACTCGTTTGTTTTTTCCATCTCGAAAACGAATTAAGGAAATACCTAATGATTTTTTTTCGGATTGGGACTTAGTTTGATCATAACACTCGGGATATTGCTCGTCTTTCGAAAAGCTGCCAAACACACACCTAGTGGCAGTCCTGGTCTTTTTTATCAGGATTACGATTTTCTATTCAGTCTCCCAGCATCCAGCGTGTTTGCATCACAGTATTCTCGTATTGGAAATTATCGGGTATTTCTAAAAAAGACTAGGATGATATATATGTATATATATATATATATATATATATACATATATATATAAACACACACATATATATACACTCTTTAGAGAACACTGTAGTTATCTTACACATTCATATATACAGGGTGTCCCAAAAAAATGTATACACATTAAAAAAATGATACTTGTAAATATTCTTACACTTTTGAAATAATAAAATTCTAATTAAACACCACGTTTACAATTATTTTTAATGTGTATACATTTTTTTGGGACACCCTGTATATGTATATAATTAATTTCATTAATGCCCGAAATTAATTTCTCGAACTTTTTTCGTCAATAAGCGTATAAAAGGGATTATTTTTTAAACAATTTAAAACAGTTGTATTACGCGTTTTATTGGATATAAAACCCTCGGCCTCACCTGGTGGTTGCCATGCTTTTCAACTCCCCACCATTCCTCCGGCAAGTTAAAACTTTAAAGCATATTCTATAAATCTAAATCACTTGGGTGATCACCTCGAACATTTCTCACTTCAGTCGTGCAAATATCTTGTTAAATATAACTGCTGTAATTAGTGTTTTATCACCTTGTTCTAAAATCCTTTTAAAAAGTATCACTTGTGCCTACAGTTGTTATCGGGATGTCTGTCATGTGCAGTTGTATGTCCTCGTTCAACTTTTATATTTTTAGTGCCACGCTATTGTCAAAACCTGTTAATCTTGTAATGAGGGTTATTGTAGTGAGAATACCCCTTTAAAATATGTAATAACTTGTAATTTACCCTGAGGAAATAGTCGTTTCCATTATCAATATTATTATAATAATTATCATTATCATTTTATCTTTGAACGGCTTAATGTCGTGGCAGCGACGGCTGTGTACCGCCAGTACACTAAGGTGACTTTGTGACATCTAGCGTTCTAATACACTACTACTGCACATCCTTGTAGTTCCGAGAATCGTCGTCATTTTAGACATGCTCAACATCCTAAACTTCTCAATCCATTTTTCAAATGTTTCGCCTACATCACCCAAAACCTCAACGATAACTGGAACTACTTCGACCTTTCTCATTGACCATAGGTTCTTAATCTTTCGTTTTAATAGTTTATTCTTGTCTGTCTTTCCTTTTTCTTTCGTGCCAGATTTGCTATCTCTGGAGTGACAACATTACAGTATTGGACGCTTCTTTCTCGGCTAGTTCCTGCTCTAGCTTTCTAAATTCTACATGATGATCGCATTAAATCGTAAAATTCAAGAGCAGTTTTGTGTTATATGACTATAACTACATAAGGGGCAAGGTCATACTACTTCATTTGAAGACGGGGCAACACCAAAATTGTAATAGCTGTTTCTCGAAGTGAAGTGTGACTTTTGTGAATAGCCAGATTCAGAATATTCTAGAACGTTATCTGCGAACTTGATTAACTTTTAAGTGATTATCTTAAACCCGAAGAATAGAAATGAGTTCATCTATCGTGTCGATATAGAACACAACAGGGTGAGTTCCCACTCTAAAGATAACAACAACAACAACTACAATAATAATAATAACTGTAGCATTTTATAATAATGTTATACATTTTTGCAGTGATTTTTATAATCTTTAGTAAAAGGCTATATTTTAGCCATTTAACGTAAATTTAGTATAATCATGATTATAATAATAATAAATAATGATAAGGGAGTTACGAAAATTGTGAAAAACTCAAGTGAAAGTGATATCTATAATCGTAAGTGCAATGGGAACAACACCAAAACATTTCTCAGAGAGACTAAAAGACATTGGGATTGAGCCACGATTTGAGGACTTGCAGAAGACCACCGTATTATAAACTGGAAGGATTCTCCGTAAAGTCCTTGAAATTTGAGGAGGCTTACGTTGTCACTGGATCTCAAGGATATATTCCACTGGCATATGCTAGTGTGCGTTACCAAATTATAATAATAATGCTAACATTAAGTACAACGTTGATAATTCTGTAGATTCATCATTATGCTGATTTTATGGGAAAAACGGAGAAAGTGGAACATTTGATTATTGAATGCACAAAAAACTGAACCGCTGGAATACACAAGAAAAGACAGGACAACGTGGCAAGAATCATACGTTGGTCATTATATGAAGAATACAATTTTTTTTTCAAAATTGTGATCGCCAACTAACTATGAAATTTGAATAAAATAAAACCATTGTCAACATAGCGTCTGTAAAAGATAAGCTTTAAATCTACTATGTAAAGTTTGTGGGACACCACGTTTTATTTTACTGCTAAGCTTTCGACCTGTTGACTCAGGACTTCATCAGAGCAATTGCCAACGGTCCGTTGGCTCATGTCATAAATACGAAGCAACTATAGAAATCACGCAAGACAGCAAACACTCCAATTTTAATTAACTAAAACTAAAGACAACTGAGTAAAGAATTAACCGAACAGAGCCGTCCATGTGCTGTTCAGTGGCTGTCCTTCTTGGCAAATCGTTGGATTTCTTGCTATTTCTATGGATTCTCTCATTCTACGACTGAAGTAATGACTGTCGTTAGCTAGAAGCGAAGAGTCGTCCCATTTTATCTGATGGTCGAATTCCCATGGTGGAATTCATGTGGTGTTCCACAAACTTTACATAGTATATCAATTATCACCATGCAAAACTTTAAAGGATAGAAGCTTTAAATCCTCAGGACAAGCGTTCAACCAGATCATTTCGTGGTTTTCGTCTTTTAAAGACACTATGTTGACGACTGTTTTATTTTATTCAAACCCATAATCATATCGAGTCTTTTCTGAATTATCTTAATTCAAAACACCAACTTACTGTTTGGCAAAGTCAAATTGATGGAACTGCAAAAGCGAGCAACGGAAGATCCACAGCAAATTAAACCGTTACCCCGACTGATTTCGTAATTATTTCGTCAATGACCGAAGCTATTTCGTGACTTGCGCGCTTGAGACATGGAAAGTGTATTTCATTGGTGCGCTGGTATTGACTTTGCTCGTACGTCAGGTCGGAAGTATACGCCCGAGAATAATAACTGTGTGATTAAGTTTTAATTCCCAGCCATTTTGCAATTATTGGGTCGATGAGGGTGTTTACTGTAAGGTATACTCAACTCAAATGTCATCTCTGCTTGTCTATCACAACCTAATGACACTAAAATATTAAATAAGCCAAATTTGGCTTTTCCTTTAAGAATCTTTAAATCGTACTTTGCTCGTGGCACGAGTTAAGCTACTTAATTTGCCGACTGCTTAAAAGAGCCATCATCAAGCTTGTATCAATGTTACAAATCTTTTACCACCCTTTTATAAGCGAACAAAACAAATCCTCCTGAGCTAGTGAAAGCATATATCCTCTTGTCGATTGACCAGATCGAGCTCATTGGCGAAGCAGCGGTTTCAATAACCTCCAGTCTTGATGCTCTTCCTTGGGGAAATCGGCTACAATCTTTCGTTTTCAACCTCTTATCCATCTCCCGTTTTGTTGGATGATCACTCAGCCTGAAGTAGTTCTCAACACAAACCACACGCCAAGGTAAAGTGTGATAAGTACTGAACTTTATATCACTAAGGGCGAAATGCTCTTCAACGAATTTCGATATATTATTTTAAGCTTTAGTTTTCTGCTTCTCCTATAACAAACACCATCTTTTTACAACCTACGATTTTCATGTTTTTAACATTTTGCACTGGAGTCCTGTTCGTGATTTGCATATTTGGGTCTTTCTGACTAATCGTTCAGCATATTCGCAGTGATGCCGATGAAGAATACCGTAATTCAAGTTCAGTTGACAATGTAATGGAAATGGTTCTGCACGATAAACAATTGTCTATCAGTACCTTACAACAGATAATTTCTCAGTATTAACGGCTTTAACTTTTGGGAAATAAAGTTCTGTCTCTTAGAAAACTGGTCTCGCACATTGTTGACGTTTCTTGTTATCTCTGCTGAGCTTGTGAGATTTGGCGCCTTTGACGTTTTCTTATCTCACTTCTCTCCTGACCGATATAACGTCAACAAATTTACAGATATTGCGATACGTACACACATGAACTAATTGTTCGAATGCACCAACATTTCTGATGAACCGTTAAAATTCTAAACCAAGATGCCTGTTTCTTCTTAAGACAAGAATCCTAAATTCACATAAGTCCAGCTGTATTCTTGAAGGCTTCCCCGCAACTACCTGCATTGGATAAACTGATCATAATCTATCTTTAAAACCTTGTAAATGTTATAAGTGCTGGATGAGACGAAAAGAAATGAAAGATGCCACTCGATGCCACGTTGAATTTGTGTGCCACATGACAACGGAAAGCCGTATTTATTTGCATAGTATATTTATCTATATAAAAGCTATATTTATTTAAATAATATCCCAATATTATACACAAAGGTTAAAGGGGAAGTATATCACAATTTTTGTTCGCAGCTTGGGAAGCGCATCTGTGTGCCGTGTAAGGAGAAACCAACTTGTTTTTCTGCGGATCCCCGTGGGGTCATGGCGCACTTCCACAAGTTTTCATCGTTGGTAATTCATCCTTGATAAGTTCTTTCATCTGCTCGACGCTCCCACTTAAGAAGACGTGTCTTTGCCAAAGGAATTCTGTGCTACTGTTAAAGAAAAAAGGTCGGTCGGGAACGGATTTCACACATCATTTGTTTAACTTAGCAATGCTCATGTACAACTACACAGCGGCCCGACACGAACTAAAAGAAAACACGCGGTTGTCAGAGCGCGAAAAAGATTTATGTCCCTCTTGATAAATGATTTGAAAATTACTTCAAAGGTTCCCCTCGCTGAGAACAAATTAAATTGTCAATAAACTTCGGTCCGGTTCTCAACTTTTAATTGAGATTGATCACCGCGGCAAAAACTAAACGATGAAGCACAGCAGAAAGCGGATCCATTCTTCAGAAATGGCTTTGAGGCATGTTTCAGGGATGGCTTGTCCTCCACACTGAGATCTTGTATCGCAGAAATATTTGTAAATAAATCCGATGCAGAAACGGCTATGACGAATGGTTTAAGCAAATATCAGAAAGAGATAAGCGTGTCATGTATATATTACATATTGTCTGTATACAAAGAGGTTTTCCTAAACTGTCGTTGTTTGTTTGACTGTTTGAGTTTCGGATTACGGCAATTGCAAAGTTTGAAAAACCCGGGAACTCGTGTGGTTGACTTAAATAATACTTTTAAACAAGCTGAGTAAATGGAGACTTAAATTTAAGTTTTAATAAGCTAATGGCCATGGGAAAGAGCATAGTTAGGCTAGTGTCGTTTGTTTCTCGTGAGATAATAAAGTATAGGATTACAGATGCAGAAGAGCAGAGCGCGGCATTGCAGAATGGCGGGTCTTCAGACTCCAGTGTGAAATGATGTAACGGATTAACAACAACCAAACAAAATTGTTTGCATCCACAGATCTAATTTTAGACCAAAAGTCGCTTAAGCACGCTTTCCTATGGCATTCCAGAGATCCCAAGTTGCTGTTGCCGAGGGCATCATACGCTAAGCTCATCCCTTGTCATCCGAGGACATATATCATTCGCATGTCGTCGAAGTCCCGAGATTTTCCAAATGGTTCTGTCTGTCACCGTGAACCCTTGAGTACCCGTGCCAAATAAATAGAACTACGCACACGACCATATCACCACTCCAAATTTGCATTGAGTCACGAACGCACCTCGGCTAAGGCAACGGATTGTCTCTCCTACAGGAACTGTCCCTAACTTTAACCTTTATTTCGCTGCTAATCGAGGTAAGGTTTTCATGGAGTTTGTATAATGTCTCGTCAGATGTTTCCCCATTTTTATGACGTTTTAAGTTCACGGACATCTTTCTTGAAGATTAATACCTACTGTCTGGCCCACAAATTTGTTTTGTTTGCCGGCTCCTGTCTATTACCGTTTCTTCACTTTCTTCGACAAAAGTCTAGCACTATGGCGTCAATTCGTCCTCCATATTGGCACCATAGCGCTGCGAAGATCATTTTAATTTATCTCTCGCTCCCCAATCAGATACCAATTACTTTAAGCGTGCAGTCCTGTTGGGAACTTCAAGCGCTGCATCCTGGATTCCATGGAACGCACATTTGTATGAAGCAAAATTAAATTACTGTGAAAAGTTTCTTGGAATAACGTAGTAACAAACTGTTGCCGGAATTGGTATCGAATTTTTTGTCGAAGGATTCAGCGTAAGTAAACGCAAATACACACTAACTATGCTATGTATCTGTTCGCATCAAATTAAGGTAGAATCTGAACGGTCACCAGTTCCCCCAAGAACATTAAGTAAAATGAAAACATTCAATAATGCAGATGAAGTTGTATTGTTTTCCGCATTCGATAAATAGTTTTTCTATTGTGTTTCTCATTACACTTGTCCGGTGCGGTTCAAGGAACCGTTGAATGTTGACTCTTGTGGATCTAGTGTGATTCTTGTACTTATCTCAAGAGGCTACGTTTTTTCCTAATTACGACGATTAACCAAGAAGATCGCTAACATTTAACAGCGCCATACAAGTAATCAACGATATGTTCACAGCTTTAACAAATTTCCCCAGAGCCGATTTCTGCTGCTAGGTATATTTATACTGGCCAGAAGTTATTGCTGTGTATTTGGATGCTTGTTCCCGAACGAAATAGTTCCAGAGTTTGTAGAGCATTGGGGAAATTAGACTGATAAGACCAAAAAGATCGAGATCATGTCACACCTTTGCATGTTATTTCCTTGACGGCTAGACGGTCCTTAAAACGGTGCTTAAGCCAAGATAAATGTGCTGAAGAGCAAGCGAGAAACGAATGATGTAAACCAGTAAAGATTATCATCTAAGGATATTGAGATGACAAGAAAATTCCTTGTCGTTACCCTAGCGCTTGCGAAACCGCTCTAGAGGAATCTTTGCTGCACATGTAAAAGGAATTCGATATTTTGGATGAGCCCACTCAAGGGTTTTCATCACGCAGCTCCTACAAACTTCTCAGCTCTCCTTTGACATTAATGAAGATAATTAGAACTTCTAAAATACAATTTAGCCAACTTAAAAAACGCTGCACTTTTATTGCCCGTAAAAGAAATTTTCTGTAGGGACATTCCGCTGTTGTTTTTTCAGGAAGATTTTGAGGAAAATTTGCTACATTGTTTGAAATTTTGTTTAATCCTCTGTTAACCCCAATGGATCGAGTGGAATTCGTTTTTATGGGAGATGTGGGATGGTAACACATGTTTCATATAAATAAAAAGCGAGATTAGACATTCTTAACTCGTGGGCGTTATATATTTTGAATCTGTTCTTACTATTTTTACCACCCTCC
Organism: Nanipora kamurai; assembly: GCA_036872915.1. Lineage (NCBI taxonomy): Eukaryota > Metazoa > Cnidaria > Anthozoa > Scleralcyonacea > Helioporidae > Nanipora > Nanipora kamurai. Next base: position 647,003 of record JBAHVQ010000413.1, on the reverse strand, counting down.
CGTCTCGTTGCACTCAATGTTTTACACCCAACCATTTAAAGTCAACCAACCTATAGGCGACAATTAATTGTGTCATTAATATTCATTTAAAGTGTTGTCTTCCTTGTCTTTGAGCCGCTTCCTTTTGGCAATGTGAAATATTACTTGAGTTAAGAAGCGAAAAAAAGCCACGTGGTCGAACAGCTGATAGTTGACAGTGAATATCGATTTTTTTTTCATTTGCTCTCAAAAGTTATATCAGCGCTTTCATTGCTCCATCATGATCCTTATCTGGGAGAATTGATTTTCGTTCGCAAAAGGCATACCGAACTTGTGATTACGATTATTCACGTCACTAAAAACGAGTGGTGGTATGATTTACGCAAAAGTTTATGTATACAATTGGTCTGTTAGTTTTCAAGCTGTCATAATGAGCTTCTCTTCCGACTTTTATGCGTTAATTCGTGTAATCTACTTTCGATGAATTTGAATAGGAAATCCTGGGTTAATATTTTTAGGGCGTGTGCTTTCTTCACGGCTCTTAAACAGTGAAACAATTGGCTTTTGGCAAATCTATATATTAAGGAATTGATCTCTTCGATTTACCCATCGAACCATTCGCTGTTAGGATCACAACATGGGTGGCAACAGAAAGTCTTTAATCTCTGAAACATTTATTATTCTTTTAACACCCCCCTCAGGCTCAGAAAGAAGAACGATCGAGGAGTGTTTTGAGAGAACGTTTTGGACAAATTGGAATGCGAGTTGATGCTACTTGGAATGTTCCATCCTGTGATTGCAAGAGTTCTTCGCTTTTAGTTTACCTTTCGCCTTAATGATAACGCAGACTGTATATTGATCTGTTCTTTAATAGTAGTTTAATAACCGCTTAAGCTGGGAGGAGGTAGATACTATCATTATGAAAACCGACGATCAAAATCGCGATATTTCCAATCGAGGACGAAGCAAGTGTTCAGGAAACGCATTCTACCCCCCAGGTTCACACCGAATTTAAATATAATCCGGCTTTCGAAGAGAAGTTGAGCATTCGTTCTTCAATGTTTGTCTGAGAACAGCAAGAGTGTCCCTTACCTCTTCCACAACGTAAGTAAAACAGTAAGTTTTTGTCTGCGTAACTGCCCTGGTTTCAATAGGAAGATCCTGCTGTATTCTTACGTGATAATACAATTGATGAATGCGCAGCTTTCTTGTGCTGGTCTTGATAAAGCCAGAAAGGATCGCTAACTTTGTTCATTATGTCCGTACACTTATGAGGAAAAACATACAGTACAAAGCGTTTATTAGAAGTTTGTGTACTTTTTTCGTGACACATTGTGATAAACTTTTTTGCTCGATCATTTCGGCCAATCAAGATGCCAGGTGAGATCTTGTAATCGCTAGCGTATCACATTACCCACCATCCAATCACTCACACAGTCATCCATCAAGTTGATCAGAATCATAACTCTTTAAACACAACCATATTTTAACTAATTAGTGAGAATTTAAATAAATGCGCTTTGTCGGTAGGGCGGTACGCGACAAGAGAGGAACGCTGCTAAATCAGTTCATCTGGTTCTTCTCGTTACAGTGACCGTAAAAGTTTCTTCGCGACTGGCCAAGGTTCGTGGAACGTTCGCCAGTGACCGTTTGTTATTGTGACTGAAGCAATGGAAGGTTTAGCGAGGATTTGTTTCTCACCAACGACGCGAATATCCCAAAAAGTTTTGACCAGTAAAATGGTTATTTTGGCGTTCTTGTGGCTTGCCTCTCGCTCTGTTCAAGGATCAGCCTTTCCCGGACCTGATCCCCATATCGATATCGAGCAGAACTCGGACAAGAATCGTCAAGATTTGGAAATCGAAGAGACAAAGCGCCAGATGTTAAATGTATTAGGCATAGATGAGCTACCAAAACCGCGACAGGGCATCATTCCTCATCAGTACATGATGTATATATACCAGAAGATGTCCTCAAGGAAATCCTACCACAGAGGAGTCAACACAATCCGCGGGTTTGTCGATGTCGGTAAGTGGTTGGAACGATATTCTACTTTCTTTTTTTTCCCAAAAGTTTTTCCTGGCGTTTTGTGTTCTTGCCTTCGTTTTATCGATTTTGGATCAAAAGTGTTATAGACCGTTAACAAATATGCTTATTTTTCTGTTGTAGGGGACGCTGACAGCTCGAGTACTGCGAAATTTCATCAGATATACAGCTTTAATATTTCCGCTCTGCCAGCATCGGAAAAAATTATTTCGGCAGAACTTCGCTTGCTGCGTCTCTCTTCCCAACGAGAATGGAAGTACGCCTGGGCACATGGTACGCGCTATCGGGCCAAGTTGTATTACAGAAAAACCGTAAATCATATGTGGAACGGTCGACTCTATACCCATACGCAGTTAATCCTACTCGGATATTCATTGTTTGATATCAGAGACACAGGAGAAGACTGGACGGTTTTCAACGTAATGAAGGCACTGCGCCTATGGCAGAATGGCACAAACCTAGTGCACCGTTTTGAACTTCAAGTAGAGTCTGTAAGAAGCGGATACTTAATGCCGTGCTACGCGTTTGGTTTGGCAGAAAACGGCCGTCCACATAATAAGAGAGCATTGTTGGTCAGCTTTACAGATGATGGCCGAGTACGAATTCCCGAAGATGCTCCAGAGAAAAGACACAGGTCGAGCAAGAAAACGAAAAAAGGCCATGGACGCAGGGATAAGAAAGAAACCAAAGAGAAAAGTCGAATCAAGAGGGATGCAGAAAGAAGACGGAGACAACGCAGTAAGCAACTGTGCAGCAGGAAACGACTGTACGTGGATTTTTCCTTGCTTGGATGGTCGAACTGGATTATTGCACCGCGAGGTTATAACGCATATTTCTGTCAAGGGTTCTGTAAGTTCCCAATCCCAGAACACTTGAAGCCGACGAATCATGCCATGGTGCAAACTACGGTACACTACGTGGAGAAACACCGCGTGCCTCCAGCTTGTTGCGTTCCCCATAAACTTTCCGGTCTGAGTATGCTGTTTATAGATAAAGGTGATAGCGTTGTTTATAAGAAGTACGACAACATGGTGGTGGAGAGTTGTGGGTGCAAATAGTATTTAACGTTCGTCAATGGCGCGCAAAGCGTACAAGTGACAGATGAAAGGGCTTAGGCAGTAAGCCTTAATCTAAAGATTTTACTCCAAGTGGAGGAGAAAATAAAAAAAAAAACAAGCGAACAGAGCCCTGAAGGAAGTCGAGATGACGCATTCAGATCTCGCGTTGTTGTCTATCATCCTGTCGAGTAAAAAACAAACATTTTGAATATTGCCCCTTTTTGTGAAAAGCGACTTCACACTTAGAAGACGAGTAGCTCCGTTGGGATATCCTGTTATTGTTGTCACTCGCTCGTGGCGTCTTGTTTGCTAAAGCTAGTGTTTAGATACAGTTTCCACTGTCAGCTCACGTGAGTTGGTTTTTGTCTGTTACAGCATTTGCGCGTTAAGTGCTTGTTTGTGTCATAAACGACGAAGTTTAGTTAGCGAGATATCCGACCATCGTGCGAATATCTAATCACATTTACCGTCAGAATTGTTTAATTAATTTCGAGCCTTTAGACTGTAATCAGGAAGAAGAGACTCGAAAACTTCCAAAAGCCTTGAACAGTGCCAAACGATTGGTATAACTGACGTTCGGAAGTTCTAAGCTCCATCCCTTAGTAGACTGAGACCTTGTAGGTTAACTGCGAGACTGTTTCTGCAGGGCTGTCACATCGGAAGGAACTCGTATGCTGAATTCGAACTCTCAAGCTCCTTAATGCAAACGCGTTTTTCAGTTTTAATGAATCGCATTAGGGTCAATTAATCTGATTATAGGTGACGTTCCAAGCACCTAACCAAGTTTTTCGATGTCTTTTTGGAACATTGGCCGAAATCTAAACAGTACACAGATTATCTGTGTCTACAAAGGAGTCTGATAAAATGTATCGATTACCATGATAAGGTCTCAGCGTTGTTTGTAAATCTCGTCAGGCTTCGAAGGTGAAGAAGCTACCTTTAGCAAACCAGACGTCACCTCATACCTGTACTAACCTCGCTGGTTTTGTATATACCCGAGATGAATGCATGCACTATTTATTCTTTTAACGTAAGCCGTGAACTGATTCGACTGTATGAAATTCATTAAAACAGTATAAGTCTCGTTTAATCTCTGTCGTTTCGTACTTAATGGTAATGTTTTTTAATGGGTATAAATTCACGGATATAAATCATTAGTGAAAAGAGCACCGAACCCTTAAGTAGAATTACAGACCGGGGTAAAAAGATCCCATGATCCGAGAAAGGAGTCTCTTACCCTGTGTCAACAAATGAGTTATTGGGAAGTTGTTTGAAGAAACAGCATCAGATCGCAGGCGAGAAGTGAGGCGTGTTTTTAAAAGGTTCGACTGCGGAAATTTACGCAACAGGGAGGCAGGGAGATATATGAAAATAGATGTATCGATCCTTCCGTGCCTCTCTATCCCCTGTGGTGAAGTGGACATTTCGATCGTTTATATTGCTATTAGTTGACCATTTATGTTCGTGGTGCAAAGCGTTTAAAGGGGGAAATGCCCCATTTTCATCAACTCTGCGGGATCGATGTCCGAACAATTTACGCTCCACCCTAGTGAAGCGATGGCCCAGTTTATGGTGAAGAAACTGTCATGAGAATTATGTGCTCGTCTTTGGCAATACCGCAAGAGTATTTTGCGCCAACTAAACCCAGATGTTTACCTTTTCACTAAAATTTAATGGGAGAGCACGGGTGATATGAGAAAGAATCATCAAAGGGCCGCATGAACTCCCGATAAGTGCCCACTCCTTAGCGAGATTCAAGATGGCGACCTATAACCTATCTGAAAATCATTTTGTAAACACCCTTGCTACTCAGACGATTGGTGAAAGAGGGATATAAACTGTAAGATGGATTATCATTCCGTTGTGCACAGTTTCCCCCCTCAACGAAACCTTCAAATATTTCTTCCTGCACACGTCAAACATTATCCGCGCTGGATTGTCTTATCGCTAGCCACACATGCGGGAGTTGATGTCAGAAACAATAGCGATAACCTTTGTCGCAGGGAAATTAATGTGGAAGCTTTTTAAAAAAATTCTGGGTATTATAGGGCTAATTCCCTGTGGTTCCCCTCGATATAATTGCCCCGACGAGGACAATGATCTGTGATGAAGAGCCGTCGAGGCCATTTCCACTGCAGTCAATGAGACTCTAAGGTCAATTTATTTCAACGTAAACAAACGAGAACGGAAATAGTATAATTATCCTTTCGTGTACACTCGTAACGCTTGCCTTCAGTTGCAGACAAGGAAAACTCTCAGAGACGTTCAAATACGTGAAAAATTTCCAAAATCTGTAGTTGCCAGGGTGAGAATCAAAAATGATACAGCCATCAAGAAATACCCCCTCCTTAGGTCTTTAATTATTATCTTACTAGTGACATAGCAGCTCCTTTTCCGGCTCATCGCCGGAAAGTTAGGCATTTGCTTCTGAGATCTTTAAGCGATAAGCTTTCTCTCGTGGGGGGGTCAGAAAAGGATTGAGCATGGATACTGAAGGCTTTCGACGATAAATTGAATGCCATGAATATTTTGGCAAAACAAATCAAAACACGAAGTTTTTGAATTCCTTGTTGTTAGCATTTCTGCTGATGTCATGTGTACACCACAGTTGCTTTACCTCAAAAATTCTTGCTGGGTATACAGATCCCCAAGCAGATAACACCATCGTACCATTTCTGAAAATTTTTTGTTTTTTTTTACTGAAGTTCTAGATCATTAACATTTATTATTATCATCTCTTATCAGTATATTCGAATTAGACGCGGAAAGCTTCAATTGTTCCGTTGTCGTCTGTTCCTCGCCTTCCTTTTCACTTTTGAAGTGATTGCAACTAAATTAAATAGGGTAAGAAACTTTTTTCTGATCTCGAACACGCAGCAGTTTTTCTTCAATTAAGATAACATGTTGAATCTCTGGGTCGGTCTTTCACAAAGCTACCACGAACAATACCGCCTCTGATTGGGCGCTAGGGAGACCTGGAAAATGCATTACTGGAGGGATCTGTCCGTTGGGAGTGTCGCCGGATTATAGATTGTGTACATAAGAAGCAAGCCAAAGTGCTCTCCTGCAGCTCGCTTATCTTTTCACAATCCGTGAAAAAGAACTCTCGGTTCGAAAACAGCTTCTTCTTTTCTGTTAAACTTTTCCACATGTTGAAAAATGTTCCACATTTTTTTTTTGAAAAATTAATTCGACCACTTTATTCACGGAGTGCCAAACTGACATACGACTTTCTGGCTTAAACTAACGAGCAACCACTTGTTTTTCTTTGCCGAGATTTTTGCAAATCTTTATTAAATATTTAGTTTAAATCGTATATCTGATAACGAGAATGTAATACAAACGAAACAAAGTTTTGTTGTGACTTTAAACCAGAAGAATAATAGCTTAATTAGCTCAGACACGCTCCTTTCTAAGCATGTTGCTTTAGCCTTCACTTGAATAATAGTATTAGAACTGAGACATTTCTGGAGAATCTGTACGTGCTGTATGTAAACCTAACGTAGAGCTATTTCTGAAGGTAAATGAATCGAATAAGATAACGCTTACTGTCTGACTCAATTTTAGATTGAACTGAACTGGAAAGTTGTGTGTGTTGGTTTCAAAAACAGGCGTAATTAGCAGCGGTTCTTGCCCCTCTCAGCGATACCTCGGGTCCTAACAAACTCTCTGGTTGCTAGGATAGTTTTTGCTCTCAAGGGTTGGGCTAAATCATACTAGAGCAGTCCAGAGTAAAAAAAAGTTGATGGGTAAGGAGTACTTGAAAGGCCTTAGTCCTTGGAAAAATTCACAAGAGCTTTCCCTCTCCCATGACCCTTACTTGATTACATCCATAGAAAGAATGTCTACATCTGCAATTATTGCCTTGCTCTAAATGTTCTCCTCCTAACAAAGTCGTCTATTGCATGTGATCAATCCACGCCATCTTCCTTATTTTAGCTCGATCATGATGACTGGGATTAATTCAGGACGATTCATTTTCGTGGATAAGTACTGATACTTCGTTAGTGGTGGGATGCGATCGTTTTACTGTGTGGGTTGAAACAAGTTGGAAAAAGCCTTCTTCTTGAGTAAATTTGATAAAAGTGGAATCAGTGTGCCTATAGGCTAAGACATGCGTGGTGAAGTCCAGTTCGTGTATATTCATGTTTTATCTTAAGGAAGATAAGGTAAACACAAGTTGGGATCCAAGAAAAAAAAAGACGCGCCATGTATCAGACGCACCTGGCCCATATAAGCCAAGGACTGTCCCAATTTGTGAATGCGAAGCCTCACCTTGCGTTAAGACGAAGCTTAAGACAGGTGTGAACATAATTTTTAGACTGTTTATATGAGCGATTTAAAGTTTAATCTAAGCTTCGTCTTATTTCACTCATATAAACGGCCTTAATTTGTAAGAATTAATAAAGATCAGCACAACAGATGGAAAAGAGGCTCTGGAAGGTTCTCCAGCCTTGTTTATTTTCACTTTCATAGTGATTCCTGCTTTATGAATCATCAGAGTTGGACAAATGCACGCTTCTCCATCAGTGTTGCGTACATTTCTTAACCCTGTAACTGTAAAGCTCTTGTCATGCGCAGTTCGAACCTACAAATTTTAGAGTTCTGTTTGAAAGAAGTCTTTGAAAAACATCAAGCATATGTCCATTTTCCATTCGCACAAGAGTTAATGCACCATCTCGTAACTTGTGAGGCAGAAGACTTAGTTATCAGAGTTTTGCTGTAACGGTGGCATTACACTAGACTACTTTCAAAGACAATTTTTAACGGAATAAATATTCCACGAAAAAAATTGCCGAGTGTAAATTCTCGGCATTTTAAACGATTTTTGGCGAGGTTTTGTCGCAGCAAACTCGTGTTGCGCTTAGAAATGGACCGACCCATGTAATGTGGTCTCTAATGTTTTCAGTCTTGTCCAGAAGTGACCTTGACTTAGGGATAGCGACCAGAAACTTTGCTGAAAGATTTAAGTAAAGAACTTCAACTGACGAACTTATCTACCTATAATACCTAGCAATAAATCCGTGCATACATGTTTGTTTCACTGCTAAATGTAGTTGTATATGCTACACCGCCAGTGTGTTGAATAAACTGATAGCGCGATCTGTAATCATCCACAGTAAATACCTTTCCCAAGTGTTATCATATTAGGAGTGTAGACCTTATCTGCCTGATGTTTGTTATTTAGATAAGTTGGTTAAATGTTGTGTAATTTAGCTTCTTTTATGAGATGACTATTTTGTTAATTGGTAATCCGATATTTTTCTTAACACCCGTAATCGTCAAAAGTTATCAGCTGTGCATCGAGTCATGATCTTCTTGCAATGCGAATTATGACAGAAATCCCACTGAGCAAAAATACCACTCCTTGAGTGATTGTAAGGAGAAAAAACTGTTGCCAGTAGATTGATAAATACAGAAATCCAGCTCTTAGAGAAACAATTCGGACGTTGTTGACTTGTGTATATTTCATTAGCGTGTCCCTACATACGTAATCTGTGTTTGTATAAGTACTAGGGTGAAACCTTTGACATACATAGCGAAAATTACGTTTCACCGAAGGAAGGAAAGATGAACCTCTTGTTGGTGACTGAACTTTAAACGTGGATGATAAATCAGCATACTTAGTTGACGGCAAAGTATTCTTGGCTGTTGTACATTGTTTGGCCATGTGACTGGGTACTCTGTCCAAGTGTGCTGTCATGAACGCTCCAAGATCATTCGTGCACAATAATGAATTCTACGTTATCCGATTAGTCACACTAGGGTGCGAAATTTACTCACTCACGCGACCAACACTTAACACTTGGACATGATAAGATCCAGATACCATTTTTTGGTTTGCTTTTTTGTTCAACTCAAGTCATCGTTATAGTGAGGAATTTGGAATCTTCGTTCGACGAACAACGCCGCAGCTTTAGTACCCATCACTTAAGAATGTATAGGATTGTTTGAAAGTTTTATGAGATGTGATACCGTCATTAGAAATGCAGAAGATGTTCAAAAACCTCATTGAACTAGTCAAAAGAATGCCGTTTGACGGTTTGCATGTAGGATCCAGTGAAATGATTAGCGTGTGTTTTCTTTTCAATCTTTCCTTCGCGTTCCCTGTGACATCTTCAAGACGTGAACAACAAGCAGTGATCGGTTTAATGCACTGAAAGGAAAGGATGAACGAGTTAAAATGAAAGGTCCGACAAGATGATTTAAAAAGTCCTTAATTAACTTACTCAAAATAGCAGTACAGTACTAAATTTGTCTTCAACACTTGTTACGGCGATGGTTGCAGCAAGTTCTACCTAATGTTGACACATACCATTGATGTCCGTCATCTGATTGACTTGATGAAGGGCAGTTAGTTCATAAACTCAGCCTTTACAAGTACCTGAAATTTCGTTCTAATATGTTGACAAGACAGGCCCTATCTAGAGCCATTCTGGATTCGCTGAAACGATAAATTTTGATTATCAGAGGCTAAATGTAACGGATTTTATGAGGTAATCAGAACTCTGTTCTCTCTACAACTCAGTAATATTTCATTATGTCACTGTGTCATTAATTCTACGAGAGAGTGCAAGGTAATAGTTATCCGTGTAAACATACGATTGAAAAATACCACAATTCTTAGTTGAATCATACCACTACATTAAATTATTACGTCATACTGCAAACCGTCGGGGTTTAAATACAAAGTTAAAATAGAGAAAGCAAATATTAAAATTCGATTTAAGCTATCATTAGGACAATATTATCTGATTAAATTTAATTAAATTGAAATTGAATTAAGTTTATTCGTATTGAAACAGAGCTAAAAAGAATTAGACAAAGTTAAATTATATCCATCAGAGAACGAATTCTTATACCAGGTTACCTTCATTGTTTGACAATAGCAGAGGTGTCGGCTCAAGTCAAAGACCTGGACTCGAGTCGCTGTTTTTTAAACTGGTGACTTGACTTGGTGAAGATGAGACTTGACAGTCATGACTTGAAAGTTAAAAATTGGCTGTCAAGTCTTACATTGAATCATTGAATCTGAAAAGGCAATTGAGTTTGTTTCAGCTCTGTTCACACACCATAGAAATCAATCAAAAGAACTCTCAAGTGCCGCTAGACTACGTCATAGCGAAGTTTTTCCGGTACACTTGAACGTTTACGACGCACAATTTCTGCCACTTGCTCACGCTGCTTATTGTTTCTTTAGTTAATGATAATACAACCGAGAGCTTGGTGCCGCTGGTACAATTGCCTTTTTTACCTCGCTGACTTATACCTTGCTGGGCAATCGGATATACGACTTGTGGAACACCAAAAGGGTTGGGAAACTGCCGGAACTTAGATCTAGAAAAACTGACGTTTTGAGTGAAGGTTCTTTTTACGTTTCACTTCGACGAAAGGCCTCGACGAAACGTCAGTTTTATAGATCAAAGTTCCGGCAGTTTGCCAACTCGTTTGGTTTTCTACGAGTTGATTACATTTACAAGAGTTCTCGCGCCACTGCAATGACCAGTAGTCGTTTTTGCATAAGATGGTTAGTGCGTTCCACTTTTTTTGTCCGCCGCAACTAGCAAAAATCATCGTTTGCTGACAAACGTCTTCCAAAAACGCGATGGTTTATACCAAGTGATTATAAAAAACGTACAAATCTACTGTTTCAAGCACGTCGATCAGGTGAGTTTTAATAACGAGGTCGACATTGAATCATGGGAACAGTTCCACAATTCAATGCCGAGCTCGTTATTACTCGCTTACTTTAGTGAACACTTCGAATACTTTAGTGAACTCAGTACAGGTGACTAAAATCAATTATGGCTGACTCAATTGTCTTAGGATTTTCAAACATTCTTTTCTCCAATTAAAAACCTGAGGAAGATAACATATAAAACAAAATAAACAGAGCAGAGCTACTGAACCAAATCATTGAGTCTAAATCCTTTGCATGATCGCAAATATATTATCTTAACTTTTCTCTACTGTTCTTGAGTGGGCCTTTCTTTGTTTGCTCAACTCGGCATGGGCAGGAATGTCCCCAAACCGGAAATTATAACTGAAACCGGAAATAATAGCATGATTGCAGGCTCAATTGTTTCTGTCCTCGCGTGTTTTAATAAGTTATTGTTGCGGTTTCCGTTGGTCGACAGAGCTTAATTTTTAACGTTCTGTACTTTGACAGGAAAGTTACAGTATACAGAACGAAGGATGAATCAAAGCTTTTGAATATTAGATATTTTTCAGCTTCTGCATATAAAAACATTGCTCAAGTTGGGTCTTGCTTTTAGTCCAATGCCGAAGTCATTCATCAGTGACCAAGCCGAGAAAAGGCCTGAGAGTTTTCACTCAACAAATTGACATTCGAGTTCAAGTCGATCGGTCATTGAATAGTACGAAGTCTTTGTTCTGCGTTATTATGCTCTGAGTATCTTTACATAGAGATCGTGGTATCATTTCTGGAAACCGGCCCATCTTTAGTAACTTTGACAGTCTACTGGTCGATGCCGAACAGTTTTTTGGACCATCTGGTGTTTCTGAAGCACGGTAATCTTTCAGTTTCAAAAGGTTTGACATACAACGATCTTGTATGTTATCATGATTGCTGTATTCTACAAGCTGAAAGATACGCAATATGGTCGCATGCTGCTGCTAGCCTTCTTTTTGATTGCTGTAACACCGTTTGTGTCTCATTATTATTTGACGAGAAGGTCGTCGACTGAGTTTGATTTCTATGTGACATCATTTCGCACCAGATCTGCCCTGGAAGACTCTGATCGTTCCTTGTATAGGATAGATGAGCTAAAGAGAAACGTCGACGAACTAGAAAGGGTCAAGCTATCTCTGAAGAATGAACTGCGAGAGCTGGAAGGCAAGAGACATAGTTTACTGCGAGAAATTCAAGAGTACTCTAACAATATCGAAGAGATTCGAACCAAAGCGACTCGCTTGAGAGCCGAAGTCCAGCAAAGACAACAGGAATTAGAGGATTTACAAGTGGTAAAGAAAGAAATAAACGACTGTCCACAGTTGCCTTTTCTTAAACCATCCAAAGACCTACTTCCTCAGCTCTCTGCTGACTTCGAGACTTATCCTAGAGCAACTGTCCAGCAGACAACAGACTGTACGCTATCTACCTGTTTTAACTTTCAGAAGTGCTCTTTTTTGAATGATTTCACCGCTCACATTTATAACCCTAATAAGCTGATTAACTTATCCAGTGAAAACAAAATAACAAGTGAATTGTATTATTTATTAAAGTCTCTGCCTCACTCAAGTGATGTTACCAGCCCAATTTCGTGTATTTATATAGTTATAATTGGCCCATTATCTAGAAATAGGAGCATTGCAGCTGAGGATTTAGAAAACTCTATTTATCAATTGCCCTTCTGGCGAGGAGATGGACATAACCACCTTTTAGTGAATTTTGCTGGGGATCATATCTTCAAAGGCGTAAACTTGGGCCGTGCAATGTTGGCACAGACAACATTTGGTTCACATTTACGTTATCGTCGAAACTTTGACATTATTGTTCCTCCTCTGCAGAGTTTGTTGAAGTCTGGACCAGCTTGGGCTCATTCTGAACCACAACTTCCAGCCAAAAGGAACTATCTGATTAGCTTTGAAGGGAACCACCAATACACAACAAAAACATCAGGGAAGGCTGGTTTTGTTTCCACTGATGATCTTAAACAACTTTCAGGAGAAGCTAAAGATTTATATATTCAGCTAACATGTCAGGTAGATGAGATATTTTCGAAAACAATTGGCTGGCAAATTTGTGGAAGTCATACTTCTAGAGCATCTACACTGAAGAAGTCCACTTATGCTTTAATTTTGCAGTCTGAGCACACAAGTGACCAAACAATGACCATAATAAGATTTATTGAGGCCCTGCAATATGGTGCTATCCCTGTGGTTTTAAAAGACAATATTATCTTGCCATTTGAGGACATGATTAACTGGCAACAAGCAACTGTAATGCTTCACAATGCTCAGTTACCTCAGGTGCATTTTATTTTAAGGACAATTTCTGTAAATGACCTGTTGGAGATGAGGAAGCAAGGCCATTTCCTTTGGGAGACATACCTATCAACATCAGAAGTGGTGCTAGCCACCACATTAGCTACACTAAGAACTCGGCTGTCCCTGCCAACCAAGCCTCCTAAAGGCATTAACTTACCATCAGTCTTCAGTGAGGAGAACCAACCTTCGTTTAATTCTTTGCTGAATCTAGAAGCCATTGTTGAGCATCCTGTGCGATCCCCCACATTCTTCCGTAACTTTACTTTAAACAATGTTTTTGCCAGTCACACGTGGAATACATACCCCGGTGCCTTGGTGTCATTTCCAAGTGAACCATTTGTTCCAGTCCTTCCTTCATCAGCAGCTTTCCATAATTCTTCATCGGGTTTCCAGCCCATTGGAAAAGGTGCAGGAGGGGCTGGAGTAGAATTTCAGAAAGCCCTTGGGGGTGATCATCCTCTTGAACAGTTCACTATTGTCATGTTAACATATGAAAGAGAATTAGTGCTCATGGAGGCTTTAGCAAGGTTAGCTGGTCTAAAGCATTTGAATAAAGTGATTGTGGTATGGAACAGTCCTCAAGATCCATCTCCAGATCTAAAATGGCCAACGATTGGAGTTCCCATACATGTAAGTAAGGAGGATTTACCTCATATTATTATTGCAGTCAGGTTATTTTAGTCATGGGAAGCCAAATCTGCAAGATGAATTACCATACTGCATGATGAAAAAAACCCAAAACTTAGTTATGCTTCTTAATGTACTTAAAGCATCAAATGAGTGACCTTTTTGCAAAGATTTCATTGATCTTTGAGAAAGCTTGATGAATAACAAGGGTCTGCAGAGAAGGGTTAAGAAATGTCACAAAAGACACAACTTAAAATACTAAAAAAAAAGTTAATCCCATTCTGTTACCTTTGAAATTAAAAAGACTTCCTCTTCCATTTAATGCTCAGTGTCCCATATATCAAACACCAAGAACAAAAGAACAAAGTAAAAACGAAGAGATCAAAGGGTGAAAGGAAAAAAAACCCGGATTAAAGGGTTAATTTATAGCAACTTTGAAGTTCTTTGTTTTGTTTTTTAATTAACTAAGAAGACGTTGGCTGGCAAGTTTTCTCATTTTCATGAACGAGTGGGTTACATACCCTCTGCCCCCTTTTTTCTAGTCCCTGTCTTTCTTGACAACGTATACTGACATAACAAGACAGTTTTGTAGACCTTTGCATACTAATTGGAGAACTTTTATCATCTTGGGAAGCTATTGGGGTCCCTTGTGACCCTGGTCTCCACCTTGGCAGTACCCTAGGTATCCCCTTGTGTATAGCTCCCATAGACTAAGGATGGGTCTGTCAGATAATTATTGCATGGACACTGTACTTTCTGTTTCCTGACAGATAAAGCCTGTTAATATTTATCAGTGCTGATCGTATTCTATACTAGGTGCTTCGGCCACTCAAGAACAGCTTGAACAACAGATTTCTTCCACATGATGAAATTGAGACAGATGCAATTCTTTCAATGGATGATGATGCACACCTGAGACAAGATGAAATATCATTTGGTTTCAGGTATTGTATTTGAATTAAATAGACTGAACTAGTTCCCCTAAATACAAACAGCCTGGTGCCATTTAATTTTAATGTTGTTTAATTACCAGGGTCTGGCGAGAAGCAAGGGACAGAATTGTTGGTTTTCCAGGACGTTTCCATGCATGGGATTTGAACTATGGAGGATGGCTGTATAACTCTAATTATTCATGTGAACTGTCCATGGTTCTTACTGGAGCTGCATTTTTTCACAAGGTAACCATAATGAGAAAGGACTCTGTTGATTGAAACTACCTTGTTTTCTCTTTGCTTTGGAAATCAACATATTCCTGTCTGAGACACCCTTTATAATTTTGTTGTGGCAAATACCCTATTATTCAATTTGGGGTATAGTTAATAGCAAATGATATTACATATTAGGAGAAAAGGCTGGCTTGTTAAAAGTACAGCTTAAAGTTTGTGTTTTGTCAATTAAAGGATTATTTATTCATGCTTGTTATTCAGTTGCTTTATAACTAGTTATAGCGCAATATTAATGATTGTATTTTTCCTCCCTTAGTATTATGCATATTTGTACTCTTACGTTATGCCAGAGGCCATTCGTAACAAAGTTGACGAATACACAAACTGTGAAGACATTGCCATGAATTTTCTGGTTTCCCATGTTACCAGAAAGCCCCCTATTAAGGTATCGTAAATTACAAAACTTTCATTAACTTGGATCTTAACTCTGGTGAAATTTGGTAAAAGTGTTCTTGTTCAATCCTTGAGCTATGTTGCTAAACAATTTCCTGGTGTTATTGTTTTTTAAAGGCATTGCTGTGATTATATAATTTTATATGTATTTAAATATTCCAGAAAGGATTGGGTGTTAAGAGAAGGAAAGATTAATTTGCCATTTTTACTCTTTTTTTCCATTTCAGGTAACTTCACGTTGGACGTTTCGATGTCCAGGTTGCCCACAGACCCTGTCACAAGATGAAACTCACTTCAATGAAAGACATAAGTGCATTAACTTCTTTGTTAAAGTTTATGGATATATGCCTTTGTTAAGAACTCAGTTCAGAGCAGACTCGGTTCTTTTTAAAACACGCTTACCTCATGACAAGACCAAGTGTTATACATATATTTGAAAATTGTAAAGCTCCCTATGAGAAATGTATTATTTATATTTTGTTTACCCACCCTGAAATATTATTGAACTTAAAGATGTATATTATGGTGTCACTGTCTGGATAAACAGGACCCTCATATCAAACCTATTGCCTAACATAAAATTAACTAATGTACATGAATATATGGATATAAATGATATATATATATATACATATATTTTTTTTTTGTACAAATTAACTACTTACATTATAATGAGAGTATCTAACATTTTATCAGACCTATTGTCCATTTGGTGCTATTAACAATATGCCAATATGTGATGCAATTGCTCTTTAAAATAACTACGTAAATGAAATAAATGTTTTATACCAGCACCTTTGAGCTATTTTTTGTATGATCTAATTATGACCATAAGATGATTAAAATTTTATTCAGTATCAGCTGATGGATAGATTCATTTAATAGATGGTTGTGGGTTTTTTTGCTTATTAAAGTTATTTTATTCAGAACTGCACTAATTACCAAAGTTAGTGGGCTAAGCCCAGTTAATCTGTTTCAATTTTTTATTCCAGTCTTGTTTAAATTCATATAATGATTGCTTCCAACAGCTGAATGGTCCCTGATGTAGCCAGCTGTAAGACTGGGTATGAAAAAAACTTCAGGAGTGGGACAAAAAAGTCTTAACTGACCAGGCCTGTTGGCACCACAAAATTTTCTCTTGGGGAAGTTAGTGTTGAATAACACCTATGATAATCATCTGTCTTTACTATCTCGTAGTGATGTTTTATTTCACATTTGTGGTAGCAATGGCACATTTGAACCTCCTGAATGGCTCCTTTCCTAGGCTTTGTACTCAATTTTGTTTTTCTGGTTGTAGATATCCAATTAAATTATCGGACACTAGATATCAAAGAGTTCACTGTTTTGACCAACCTTATCCTGTCTTAAATGCTTGACCCAAGCATTTAAAATTGTATTGACCAAATGGTGTGAAACTAGCCTTCCCTGGCCAGTTTCAGTTTTGTTGGAATACAGCAGAGAACTTTGGACTATTTTATATAGCTTATGAAACAAATCAGAATTGGCTTTATCCAATGGTTAGGTAGACTTAGAGTTGTTGGGTTGATCTTTCTTTTGCCTCCAGTTATGAACTCATCCTTACCTGAACAACATTTTACAATTTTGCTCAAATTTATTTTGCTTTTCAAAGGACAGCCACCTGGGAAGGAATTGTTAAATGAGCTTCAAGTTATTTTTTGACCTGCCATGTATGTACCAGTATTCATGTTTCTTGTTTATAGACCACATGGATACAATCAAATGCTCATTTCCCAAGCACTTGGCCTTGTTGTTGCTATGTTTTTGCTATGTCCAAAACCTCAAGTAATCCTATTGACACTGAGGGAGCAATATCAAATAAAACTAATTGATATATTGTGCCACATATACCATGGCAATGAAAGAATTTTAAAGCCAGCAAGTTTGAAGTGTCTGGAACCCACATCAAATGGTCAGATTGCCAGACTATTATTGTTTTCTGTTGATGTAAATGTTCTTATTCAAAGATATTGTGTCAAAAATATACGTTCAATTATTTCTAAAGAGGTGGTCCAGACATTGTACAAATAATTAAGTTGCTTAGTAACGCTCGGAAAGTGAATTGCAAGTGAATGAAATAGCCGTATTGCCGGGGGAAGTGAAGCAAGCAAGCCAAAATAAAATTAAAGCAAAACTAAGTCTAAAAGCTCGTCAGTTGGCCAGTTGTTCTTGAATTGCGACGTCTTCATAAATGTTTATTAGCTGGGTTCAAACGTCAAAAATTTATCTTTCAATGTCTTTGACTGCCGTTAAAATATTTTGTGCACGTTCCCCCGTTGGTAAATATTATGCTGTGTCGGGGTCTTCCCTCATAATGAATTTGCGTATGAAAAATTGACGAAACGCTGGATATGCCGTGGATATTGCAAGCAGCGACGACGTTCAAGAGATAAAGATTGTTTGTTTTTAGTTTTGTTTTCAGTGGCAAAACACTTGACGCCGATCAAGGGGCTTGTTTGCCAACAATTTAGAAAAATGTGTCTGTAAGTGATCCATTAATACAATAAAGAACATGGAAGCAACCTTGTCGAAGAAAAGATTGGAGAACGACCGACGAAAGGAAGACGGAAGCGAACATGGTTCTGACGAAATGTCGTCGAATCCTGAAGAAAAGAAGTCCCGCAAAAAAGGAGAAGCCAAGAAGAAGAAAGGCAAGAAAAGGTCGGCTGTCCCGAAAGAGGATGGGACGTCCAGTTTGGGACGGCGGAATGTCGCAATGGATGACGATAAACTTTCCACCGTTCCGGTTTCGGGTGAGACAAGAACAAAAACACGTCCAGATGACCAAGGACAGACTACAAGCGAAGGAACCGGCGACTTGTTAGGTAATATTGAACCCGAAAGAAATTTGTTGGCAGATGAGAGTCGCGATTCCATTCAACGTCCAGACCTACATTTGGAGTCCAGACAAGCGAATATCGAAGGTGTTCGTTCTTTGGAAGAAGAGTTTAAGAGTAGAGAAAATATACCAACAAAAAGAATACTTAATTCGGCTGGCTCAGTTAGAAGAAGGGCAACACTAACTGAGATTGGAGGAAGTTTTGAGGAAGAAGAAAAAATTGGTAGTGAAGAAATTATATCAACAGAGGTGAGTGTACTTTTTATTCAGAACTTTGAAACTGAATGTTATTGAGAACTATCGTAGTAAACTGACATTAACTTATATGTGTCTGGTCACAGTTGCTGTTACTGTTGTAGTTATGGTTCTGGTATGATTACTATTGGTCAACAATTATCGTAACTACAAAATACAGTTGTACATAGGTCGTGGTTACAAATTTATTATAGCTTTAACAAAGGTATACATGTATACCATATATATACCAAAACATAGCACATTCCTTTGTCGATTGAACTCTAAGGCTGAACTATTGATTTTAAGACAAAAAAAAATGCTACATTTTGGTATGGTTCATATTCTTTCTATTCTGGAATGAGCAAATTGCCTGATCAGAATGTGAAAATGGTCACCTTGTCTTATTTCAGTTTGAACCACAGAAGACATGTGAGCAATAGTTCTTGCTCTTTTTGCTCCAGTTACAAAATCTGAAATTTGACATACAGTGGTACTTTCCTGCCACCCCTTCACCTTGATTTCTTCTGGACCCTCTAATGTCTTCTATGACCCCACTACCCTGGGTGATACTGCTTCCTGGTAATAATAACCATCATGGTTTAAGAGATATACTTGTAAATGACCAGCAAAATGGTTTCTGAGCCCTAGATGGGAATGGAACATGCAACCTTCTGAGGACCGGTGAGATGCTCTAACCATTGAGCTACCAAGACTCAGATGGTGAGCTAGGGTGCAGGTTTGTCATACATGCAACCTAAGCAGAAGTCATGTAAGCTTGGTGGAAGTTTGCTGGTCATCTGATATACTCCAAGCTCCCACATGATCAACATGTGTGTTCAGCTTTCATTGTGTAAAGATATAGTTGTACTTATAGTTGTGGTGCTAATTGACCACGCCCAAAACCCTGAAAAGACGAGGTTCTGGGTAACCTACCTAGATTATCATTGGATGAAAGTTTACAACCCTGAACTCTATGTAGATTGGAAGGTTGACTGCCCAATGCCATAATGTCTGGGTCAGAGCAACTCCTAAGCACCCCTGACCTCAAAGGGGTCCCCAGTAAAATCTATCATCTCATTAGCATAACAGTTGAAATTAGTTGGAAAATTTTTTAAAACTTTTAAACTTTTTAAACTTTTAAAACTTTTAAAGCATAAAAATGTTTCTTTGTGTAACCAGTTTCACAATTATCAATAATTATGCCACTAAAACAGTGAAGTTTCTGAACTAAGGAGGGGTTACATCCTGACAGGAAGGCCCCCAAATGAAAATCTCCTAGGGGTCTCCCACAGGTTCCATTATGCCACTGTGATTGCCACTCAAAAAGTGAAGCCAAAAATGGCCAACATGGGGCCTTTCTGGTCGTTTCCTTCAGTCCCTCATGTGGTCACATTAATTAGAACCAGTCCCTAACACAAACAACTCAAACCTTAACCCACATTGGAACCTGGAAATAACCCCCCAGATGCCAAATACTGATGACTTCCAGGGAGTTTTGATGACTACAATGTTCTCCAGGGGTGGAAAACTAGAACCCTCACGTTGTTGAGCAATCTTAGGAAACCCCCTGTATCAATTGTTCTGAAAGGACTAAACACTACTGGTAATAGCCAAATCCACATTGGAACCTAGGAGAAATGGCCAAAAGGGCTCCATATCGGCCATTTTTGGCTTCACATTTAGCTCACTGGAGTCAGCCTTCTAGTCTATACAGAGTTCAGTGGTTTACAAATACAACCCACTGAACTGGAAATGTTTACAATGGGAACTTTAGGGAGACAAAGAAGGACTTTCGTTGTCCAGATTTGTAGTTAATCAGAACCTGAGACAGCTAGATTGTCTGAATTTTATAGATGATCAGGTCAGTTGAGATCAGTCAACACATGAATATAGTTTTTGTACTATATGTGGGTGAGATGGGTGTCTTGATCTCCAATGTGTCCTGCATGAACTGTGTCTCAGCACAACATCAGTCGGGTATAGCTCAACATTGCTCACAGGATGCCCCACAATAATGTTCATGAGGTGGAGCACAACAGTAGTGTGTCCACTGGGGGCATAGGGGGCATATATCTACTGGGGGGCATAGGGGCATATGTCTACTAGGGGGATGGGGGACATATATCCACTGGGTGGCACATGGGGCATATGTTCACTGGGGGGTACAGGGGACATATGTCCACTGGGGGGCACAGGAGACATATGCCACCCTAAATAAATCTTCTGCCCCCTGGTATGCCCCACCCAACTGAAAACCAACACAACTGAGAATTAAAAAAGTGACATATTTGAATACACAGTTACAAAATTGAATTTGCTGAAGCCTGTAATTCCATGTCTTTTTTTTTGCCAATTTCAATACGTTAATTTAAATAGGGTGGCTTGATTTACCCAGAATACAACTGTCCCCACGAAGTTCACGCAAGTGTTTTCTAAAAAAGCTGCTGGCGATGTGTATGGGTGTCAGCGGTATGTCTCCCTTCACCCCCCCCACCAATAAAACCCTGGACACGCCACTGCAGCACAACATAGCTATTAAATAACCAAAAAGGTTGGGAAACTGCCAAAACTTAAATTTAGAGAAACTGACATTTCGAGCGAAGGCCTTTCATCGGAGTAAAACGTGAGTTTCTCTAAAGTTAAGTTCTGGCGGCTACCCAACATTTTTGGTTATCTGCAAGCTGTTCTGTCCTGCAGATGCAGCTCTCTACTTTTATAGCTATTAAAGTTAGATTCATACACATTTGTGATCGTCGTACAACGGTTACACTGTATCTTTGTTACCATTTGGGAGCATTCCAGCTACGCAGCTGTTCAAATTTGCAACTATTGCACGACGTGTCCTTGCATACTTGGATTCAAAATCTGTTTCTGACACCCGATGGTTTTCATCACACAAATAAATTAATAAGGGGACGTGGTTTTAACGTTGCGAGACAAAATTTACAAGGAATGTGCAAGGAAAGGCATCGATGATGTATTAAATGAGGAATGCGTGGTTCAACGACAGAAATCAGAAAGGAATTTTTTCATCAATTATAGACCGTCAAATGACGTTTCAGTGGCCTTGCTTCAATAGATCATATTTGAACTTAAACTGCATTAGTATTTTTTCGGCATTTATGCGAAGCTAGGTTTGGTCTCCACATAGTCTGAGAATAAACGGTCGACCGGGGAAATCAACGAGGAATTTGGGATCTGGGAGAGAGCGTCTGCACACCTGCTATTGACCACGATCAGGTGCCCGTTGTATAAAAAGGTGATTAACTTTAATCATGATTAGTATTTAGTTTTAACCTATCAGGATCAGAGGATAAGAATTTAATGACGTTTTAATCACCCAACGGCTGACTTAATCGTGATTAAGAGTTTTATACAACCTGGCCCAGGACATTCAGTGACAGAAAGCATTATTTGTGACTCGTCTGTCACTAATCACGAATGTCTTCCTATTGTGATGTGACCGCAGTGTCTAAATTTGGACATGAAGTTAATTTAATACTTAGCAACAAGCAAACAACTCAGTCAGGCTACACAAGTTGTGACACTGTGGCAAGACTTTTGTACAAGAAGTACGGTCGTATGAGAACCAACCTAAACAACTTTAAATAAGTTGTGGGTGTTTACTGATGTAAGCAACAATTGTGATTACTGGTTATCAGTCACGTCAGGTTATCTCTCCAATATTTTGGTGGTTACATTCCCCAGTCTGCTCTTCCTATTTCCAGCTATACCTAGTTCATATGTCAGACCAGATGCCTCGAATTGTGGATGAGATTTCCGACATCTAACTCTGAAGTGCAATTTCAGTTCCAGCGTTTTCAGTGCACATTTCTGTCAAATTTCTACTTCGTAACATACGTTTTTGTTTCCAATGGAAGATAAAGCTGAACGATAGATATTAGTCATAACATTCGTTACCTCTTTGTTATTTTGATCTAAAACATTAACTTCACTCCATGAAATTTTTTCGTTGACAGTCCTTGTTCGGCATCAAAATGTCATGTTTGAACATTTCAATAAATCGGACTTCCGATCGAACGTTTTCTGATAGGATGTGACGGACTATGAAACCTGATCCGTCGTCCTATGACATGCTTCTGTTTGAAATATAGCAGGTGCTGTGAAAAGAAACCTTGTAATCAAATGTCGGTGTTTACCTTTCGAAAACAGAATTTGTCATTAGCAAGTCTACGTCAGGTTTCCGCAAGCAGGTGAATGCCTGTTTCTATAGACAAACAGTTTCATTCTCTTGAGCAAACATCAGTGTGTGTCTCTGTTCAAGTTGTCACAGATGTTACGGAGTTGATCCGATTCGTGACTTAAAACGATTACCTGGAAGTAAGTCAATGCTTCGCCACCGGTGGGTTCGTGGAAACGTGACATCTAAATGTAACCAGACGAGTAATCCGTCGATGGGAAGAACGTAAAAGCCGATACATAATATGGATATATTATCCGTGCACCTTTAAAGTAGTAATCTTTACCTTTGTTCTGTCCGCCGAGTAATCACGGTAGCCGATATGAATCAAATGAAACGACGCAAAGGAAAGTCACGACGCGTACAGGTCTGTGCCAGTAGTATCAGTGATCAAGTTCGCACTTTTAAGTGCAAGAGAAATTCTCAGTTGACTATCACACATCTAGAGTAATGATGAAAATCTTCCCATCAAGGTATAATATAGATAATTCTGAAATGGAAGTAAAGCTGGAGTGTTGTCATCCTCACAGATCCGGTGTTAGGTTAACACGAGAATCTCTCTCGAACTTAATATCCATAATACCGACATCCGCACATTATAAGATTTGTTGAAGCACACGACAGTGTAAGATCAAAGAATACTTTACCTAACGCTTTTAAACGAATTTTTGCGTGTAAGTCACAATGAAAACATAAGTGAAGGGACGGAACGGCGCAGAAATTCTGCACTCTAAGCACGAAATGTCATTGGCTTTTTTGTTTTTTTTTCCGGTATAATTATTGAGGTCATAGACAATATACCGTCGTCAGTGCAGAAGTGGTAGTTCAAATTTCCGACGAGTGTTATCCCACGGGATTGGGTCAGTGTTCATCATTGACAGTCCAACTTTCTGATATATCACTCAACTACTACCGATTGTAGGCGGTATTTCCAGACTTTCCTGTTGGGATTTATAACTTTGGAATCAGGCCTCAAAATGAACTCTTTAACCCTTTCCTGCATGATTTTTTCCGTTTTGTTTTTTGTTCTCTTATTGTTTTGTGCTTTGTTCTTCCAATTGTTCTATTGTTATAACTTGTTGCTGTACAACAACGCTATGCAGAAAACGGTTAAACCAGGACCAGTTTGCCTCTGTGAGATCAATTCTAGAGGAAGATGTCTATCACATAAAAGTAACTAATTTCTTTTATTGTTTGGCCCAAGACTTCTAAACGTACAGATTAATTGTGTGAAAAGTGAGTAACGGTCTCTTTGGGAAAACTCTAAAACATCAACAGTTCATATTCGATCTATACTTTGGATGGGACAATTGTGTAAATAACACCCTGGTTTGAAGTCAGACCCTTTGGCTAACCAAAAACGGTTTTTCCTTGAGTCGATTCATATTCCGTTGCTTCTCTTTTTCAGTTTTTTGCTGTAGTATTTTCATATCATATATGAAAAAAAATCTTAGCAGTTTTAACAAATATGTTAAATGGTTGAAAAATATAATTATTATACGAACAAAAATCTATTCTTGTAATTTATTCTGGACTGAAGAACATGTCCACAATGAGGTATCGTAGCTAGTCAATTATGATTCAGGCGTAATCACATTATTAATATTAAATTCGGGTATAAAATACATTGAAAGCCGTTCTTCCATTTCAAAATAATCATTCACTTCCGCAGGGGACTTCTATTATTTTACTCTGGTTAACACCAGATTATTTTACTCTGGGTAATGCCGGACGATTTTACACGTCAAAGGGAGAGATCCGGCAGTGAAGGAGTTATTTTCTAACGTCTGGGGATCTGACGCGACGAGTTGGAACATTAACTATTATTTTGATATAAAAGAATAGCTTTTCTAGATGTTTTATGGTGAGCATTAATATTCATATTGTGATTACGGTGAGGTACTTCCGTACGATATGTCGAACACTACAGTTTACCACTATTTCGTCTAGTTTACAACAAACGTTATCAAGGAAATAAAGATTAGGAAGTTTATAGTGGATGAGCTGTGGTTTCTAATCCGTCTTTTTCATACTTAGTTCATGGAACCTCTGAGGGAAGACTCACAGGAGAAGTCATCGGGGCCTTCTTGTGTAGAGGAAAGTTACAAAGGAATAATTCCTGGCACAAAGGCTGCGATAGACTCGGAGATGATCGATAAACCAAAGCCTCGCATGGTTTCGGACGGGAAAGACACTAATCCGTCTGCAAGTCAATCAATTAGGAAAGAACTAACACCTGATGATATTAGACCGCCAAACCCTGAGGAACGTGATTTAAGAGAGGATGCAGAACACGGTATTTTTAATGCAGGTTTTGATGGTGAAATTGAACCAGGCAAGGACTCAATTGTGGATGACGCAGCAGAAAAGGAGTTACGGAAAGTTACAGAGGAACAACTGACCGATGTTGTTGTAGTTACTGATAATACACAGCCTGCAGGTGATTTTGATGTACCAGCCCGGGCTCTGGAGATGGAACCTGGGTATGAAACTGCTGATGACTCTAAGACAAATCGAATTATGTCTGAAGGTAATTAAGGATTTTCAATGACTTTTAACTCCTGCAACCATTTGAGTAAATCAGTAAATGAAAACAAACGAACAAGCGAATGAACGCGCACAAACGAACGAACGAAAGTACGAGCAACTGGACGCATGAACGAACGAGTGCACGTTCGAGCAATCGGACGCTCGAACGGATGAACGAGAAAGACAAACGAGCCATCGTTCGAACGAAGATTCGACAGGTAGATAGTACGTAGTATATTTCAAAGTAGAAAAAAATAAATAATAAGGGTTTTCGTTTGTTTACTTTTACAATTCTCGTCACTCTTTCGGTCACCGAACTCTTTTCTACTGTCGTAGCTTTGTTTTAATTGTAGGTGTTATTGTTGTAGATGTGAATCAAAATCAAGTGCTAGTTGATGAGAATATTGAAAACGCTACTCCAGTGAGTGAAATAAAGGATGGTGACGAGAACGAACTGCCTTGGGCGATGTATCGATCACTTGATTCATCTTGCGGCATGAAAGAGATGGAAGACGAAGAAGATTGGCCCCACTCTGAAGAGGAAGAGACCATTGGTAAGTTTCGTACGTAGCCGAGACAATGAAAACATTGGAAGCAAGAGCAGCAGCACCACCACCACCAACAGCAGCAACAATAACAGCAGCAGCAACAACAGCAGCAACAACAGCAGCAGCAGCAACAACAACAGCAGCAGCAACAGCAGCAGCAACAGCAGCAGCACCACCACCAACAACAGCGGCAGCAACAACACCAGCAACAGAAACAACAACAACAACAACAACAACAAGAACACCAGCAACAACAACAACAACAACAAGAACACCAGCAACAACAACAACAACAAGAACACCAGCAACAACAACAACAACAAGAACACCAGCAACAACAAGAACACCAGCAACAACAACAACAACAACAAGAACACCAGCAACA
>JBAHVQ010000413.1:583594-617090 GCA_036872915.1 Nanipora kamurai | reverse complement strand
CAACAACAGCAGCAACAACAGCAGCAACAACAGCAGCAACAACAGCAGCAGCAACAACAGCAACAACAACAAGAGCAGTAACAACAATAACAGCAGCAGCAACAACAGCAGCAACAACAGCAACAACATCAGCAGCAACAACAGCAGCAGCAACAGCAGCAGCAACAACAATAACAATAACCGTATGATAATAACAATTTGCTATGATCTCTTACCTTTTTCGTTTGATATGCTAGGCTTGGAAAATCAGAAAGACTTACCTGACATCTACGGTTTGTTACAAAGCTTGGAGGAGGATGAACAGAATTTATTGAACTCTCGCTCCTTCACTAATGCCACTCTGTTTGACAGCGACAAACAAAAAGCCAAGTACAGGTGCATTGATGAACTAAAGTTACAAATCGCTGACTCAACTGTTGACAAGTACGTCGAGGACTTTCATCAGAATGTTGAAGACGAAATATTAATGATTGGAAGCATTTCTCTGGAGGATGTTCAGGTGAGTGTTTTCTATTAATTGTATTTACTCGGGTAAATATTGAAAACCGCTCAGAATGAGCACAGTGATACAACGAGGTTCAAATTATTAATAAATTTGAGAACAACACTAGCTACGTGTTCTTGTTTGTCGCTCTGCAGGAAGAAGAAAGACGTCTTCGTGATGAACATATCCAATATCAACAGCAACAAAGTCAACTGCAGAGAAAAAGACTGGAGGATATCTTAGTGAGAGAAGAACTGGCCAAAAAAAACGTCATGCAACGATTAAAGGAACGGAGGAAAGCTTTGATGAGGCGAGAGGTATGATCGGTTTTCTCTTCAGTTTTTGTAATTTTTTTTGACAAGCCAGGTTGTCTCCTGACTAGGGAAGAACTAATCATGTGAGTGGCATAACAGAAGTCTTACTTGAAATTTGAGAAGTTCCACGAAATTTTGATAATAACGCTGCAAAATTTGGATAGATCCGAGCGTACATCAAGAAACTACAAAGTTTCAAACCGATTCATAACAGATACTGATATGGGTAACTATGGTACTATTAACGTTCTGGGGTGTCTCAAATTTGCACGACAAAAAGATTGCCCTGATTGGTGGTTACAGGACTATACCCAGATCTTCCGTGATCTTTTGGGCACGCAGAAGAGCAACGAACTTGCACAGGAGCTAAATAGGTTTATGAAATTGTTATTTAACATATAATTCCTTTCAAAATATGGCTGTTACGGAGTGGCCTGCCGCTGAAAGCGAACCCTTATCAAAATCTTTAAATATCTCGATCCTATACCCTTGAGTACCAGGTAGCGTTTCAAATTATATTCCGCACATGACTAGTAACAGGTGACCTCAGCTTTCAACTTGTTATTGCAGGAACACTTAATGCAGAGAGATAGACTTCTCCAGAATAAGATTCACCAAGCCTTCCGAAGGTCAGAACACCAACTGTTGAAAGCACTGGAGGCGAGAAAAGCAGAAGTAAAAGTAAGTGGCTGAAGGAGGCTCCCCAGGGTAATTTTTAATAGGAGACTGGTAACTAAATATGGCTGAGCACGCATTCGCAGATAGCGGTCTTGTCGAGTCGTTACCCTGTCACGACAACACCAACTGCGTCACTACAAATAGGACGTTTTTGGAGGTTTGATTCTGTGAATTTCTTTTTAAACTTGGTAATTAAAGCAAACAGAATAAGTTCAACAAAAGATTTTAATTTTCAAATTCTAATTTTCAAAATTTTTCATAATACAGAATTTTTTAAAATCCACTAAGCCTATTGCAAAAAATCTACCCTGACATCCTACCCTGATATTTTGGCATTATATTCTTTAGTTCAATATCTAACCTTGTACCAATTTTCAGAAAAATTCACCGAAAAAATCTGAGGATAACTGGTCTTAAATGTGATAATCGTGAAAACATGCCGATGTTCCCACACTATTATTACCATCTTAAGAAGCGAAAGTTGCACAATTTGATAAAGATCTCATGTTTATCGTACTTCTTCTACAGTTGGATAAACTTTGTACCAAACTTACAACTATTTTAAAGATAGAAATACCCGTAAAGGGAGACCGTACTAATTGCATCCTGTAAACATAGAAACTGTAGGGGAGCTACCTTAAAATTACCAAGTTGTCTGAGCTCTCTAATGTTTACATTTGAACGATTATAGTGTATAGCGTGTCGACTTTCTTTTCGCTTTATAGACAATGTATGGTGAGTTGGTGATGGCAGACGGTGAATATGGTGGAAGTAAAGGACGAAGATGGAAGGTGGACTGGAACAGATCCCCTCAACCAATTCAAATTAAGCTAAAATGTCTCCGTGGTATCAAGGATAAATTACCAGGTACTGTTTATTTATTTAAAGTTCTTGTATTGCTATACAGCTTGTCCAGCGCTTTTTTCCCCATATACCTTGGTGACATTACTTTGTGTCTTACTTTACTGTTATACTATACTGCACTACACTGTGTTGTACCGTACCTTGCAGTACTATCCGTACACTTGTACGGATAGTACTGCAAGGACCCTAGTCTGTGATATTCTATGATGCCCAGGATTTTCCTTGTTTGTTTTGTGACTTTTAGTCAGCATTTTTAAATTTCTATCCTGGTTGCCTGACTCTCTTCTATAGCTGGCCGTTACGTACTTATGGCGTCGCTGTACGACCGTCTTGGTGGTCACGTGATGAAATGGTCGAACTTGAAAGGACAACAGTGGGGTGGGGCTACCTTGCCTTTATTTCACGAAGGAGAATTTTACAATATTGAAGTCAAGGTCGGTTGAAATATTGAGACGTCGTTTTTTGAGCAGTAGAAGATAAATGACATGAAACAAGGGATAGCGAATTCACTGATTATTAGCACCGTTTCTCTCTCCCTCTCTCTCTCTCGCTCTCTCTCTCTCTCTCTCTCTCTCTCTCTCTCTCTCTCTTTTAGACTGTCTGTCCGTCTGTCTGTCACTGCACGCACCCTGACCATTACTCCTATCCTAAATCTCTCCTCACCTGATTTTTATCTCTGTCTCTATCTCACTTTTTTCTTCTCTCTTTTTACTCTACTTCCATTCTCTAACCCATTCCGTCTCTTCCCGTCTTCCAAATCTTTTCTTGCTTGCACGCCCATTCCAATTCTCTTTTCCTACCCTGAGTTCTCTCTCCCTCTCTTTCTTTCTTCACCTCCTACATACTTCCCTCTCTGCATCCATTCTCTTTCCTTCTTCCTCTTCCATTCTCTTTCTTTTACTTCACCTCTCGTCTCTCCCTTCTTGTCTTTTGCCTGTGACGCCTCATGCGAAACTTCCAAATGCGAAATGTGCTTACAGATCGACCAAAGTGTGTTCACTGTGTGCCCTGCTCGGCCGGACATTCGTCCTGGGATGGTTCTCGTGTTTGAGCTGTTTCTTCTGCGTGGCGCAGTGACACCAACAGATCGCGTCGTGGGATGGGGATGCTTTCCGATTTCTGATTCAAACTTCAGAGTCGTGGAAGGAAAGTAAGTATACTTGGAACTAGTCCTTCCCAAAATGTTCCCGTTCCAGCGTTTTAACGTTTCTAATGGCCTTCACGTCTTTTTGTCAGATATAAAACACCTTTTCTCCGTGGTGACATGGATCCTGGAATCGATGTTTATCAAAGAATCGAACAACTGATGGCCGAAGATATCGATAATTGGCTTTGCAATTTGTACTTCGAGGTTGTTCTCTTGCCCAGGTATTAAAATTGATGACCATGAACTAATTAATTTATGAATTATAGCGACCAGAAAAGAAACTAATTGTTTAAATGTTTTGTTTATAAAGAACTTGAAAAAGTTTGAAGCAATTCACCGAGAAGAAGCTCAAAGACTATTTATTTTAGCGCGTGGAGTTGCTTTATTTTTGTGCTAATTTTTTTATATGCCTGTGATTTTAGGTACATGGCGGGTCAAAAAGAATATGAGGTAGAGCTACAGTTTACTTCGAACTTGCTCGGTCATCCGAACCGTACGAAGACTGGAGAGGAGTTCGTAGACGGAGAGGAGCCTGTGTACGGGTCTCGTAGTGATCTTCAATCGCGCTGTTGTAGCCGAAAAGACAGCAAAGCGTCGAGTATTTTAGAGTGAGTATATTTTACAGTAGCTGCGCGTGGGATTTTCGTTCGACAAAGATTTTAGGAGAATTTGTGCTGCCAGTTAGTCAGTCACCCTTTTTTAGTAAGTCTTATTTAGTTAAAAAATTTAAGCCAGTCTTTATGTTTATTAGGGGAAGCTTTGCAAGTGAGGTAAAAGAATCAGAAGATGTGAAGAATGAAAAGAAACTTTCAACCAATGGAGAAAATCTTAAAATATCAGTCACACCAACTAAAGCACCTGTATGTGACAGCTAATTTAAAAAACAAAACAAAAAATAACCTTAACTCTTTCCTCTCCGAGGACTTTCCCCTTGACGAGTAAAATCGTCAAGCGTTATCCAGAGTAAAATACTAAAGTCTCCATAGATCACTGAGGACCTATATGGACAGGAAGGAGTTAAGTTATTCCAGAGTAAACGGGAGAATTAATGGGGTTTCTTTGACGGATTGAAAGAAGGTCACCTGTTTGGGTTTTTGTGTTTGTAATCAGTTTTCAGGTTAAATGGTGTCGTGTGTCAATAATGTCAATAAGATAAGTAAGTCCAACAGTAGAAGACAACGAAGAAACGAAACAAAAGAGCGAGGGAACGAACGAACAGATGGACGGACCGACCAACGAACAAGCGAACAAACGGACGGTCAAACAAACGGACCACCAGACGAAGTTCAAACGAACCGACGAAGGAACGGATGGTAAGATAAATAGAACACCGGACGAACTAACGATGTGCCAACGAATGAAGGAAACCACGATTGAAAGAAACCACGAATAAAGAAAACCACGAATGAAGGAAACCACGAATGAAGGAAACCACGAATGAAGGAACAGATAAACGGAGGGTCGTCAGAACAATAAGCGGACCGACTGATGAACGAACGAACGGACGGACAAACGGACCGCCAAACCACTAAAAAGACGAGTGTACAAAAAAATGAACTAACAAACAAAAAAATGTATGTAAGAAATGAGCGAAAAGTTTTTGACCCTGGTGCGTCTAGGTTTAGACTGTTAGAATCTTCGGTCGAGCAACATGAAAACTTGTACTCGGAGTTAGCGAGGAGATGAATATCAGGCTTCAAATTTATCGTTGTATTATTTATACCAAATAAATCAGTTCGTACTGAATCAAGCAATGTCACGATTTCAAGACTCATACATAGTTTACTCCTGTAGTCTCTGGCTAGCATCCGTAGCAACGATCATCTCCTGCCTCGTCCATCTACAGTTCTTCACACGTCACGGAGATTAGCTGAGCCTGCAAATGTTTTGGACGGTTTGAGTGAAGACAGTGGGACGGATTTCTCTGACGAGGAAATTGCCGAGATTAGAAAAGAAAGTGAATTTAAACCTGTCAAAGGAAAACCAGGAATGTTTTACAAGGTTTGTCAAAGTTTGATTTTGCAGACATATGTTTGCTAACTCGTTCCAGTCGGCATTGTTACCTTAGGACCCGCCATCTTAAAAATACTACTTTAAAGTGTATTAACCTGGTACAATCTTCCGAAAATCTTCCGAAGAACACTTTACTGTGTTTCAATCTTAATTCAGGGAGAGAAAATAGAGATATCATTTTACAATAGATATCACTTCATAGTAAATTAAATTTTGTAGAACACCACGAACGATTATTTGAAAATCCTGCTGAGCTTTGACATGTTAACTCAGATCGTCTTAGGAGACCTTCAGACAGATTTGTGATTTCTGACAGATATCTTACTATAATTGTTACCGCCGTGCAATCACTCAAAGATATCACTTTATCTTGAATTAAAAAAAAAAAAAAATGGAAAAAATCCCACTTGATTCCGCCTTGGACCTCTGAAAGCGAAAGTGCATTTAACTCTTTAAAAACGTAAATATTTGTGTTTCAGCAACATCTCAACAATCCTGTGGACACATATCACAAGAAATTGTTCACGATGTTGCCAAAGACACCCCTGTTGAGTCGAAGATCGAAGAGACGAAAGGTGACTTACTTGGAAGAGCTTGAACAGCACACGTTTTCAGTCAAGTAAGTGAAATACATCACTTTGCAATACTTGGGGATTTTAGCAGTCATGTTCCTGTTTTGTTAAATTTTTTAAAAAGTACTTCTAAAATTGGTAGCTTGTCACAAGTAATCGAATATATTATAAAGCATATTTGTGCCTTATTTCCTATTTTAGGAGTCGGTGGTCTAACAAGGGTCGCATACCTCACCGTGGAACGGAGAAGATGCAATACATAGGAAGACAGTTCTTATCTGAGCTAGGTCTTTCTCAATGGCGATCGCGCGAGTTCTGGGCGATGATTTTAATGCTTATTTTAACATGGTTTATACGAATATACGCACATTATGGTGGACAATGGATCTATCTTACGGCAATTTTAATTCCCATCAACAAGTAAGGAGGACAGGTTGGGATTAAAACTGGGGAATTGCTGTGGAGGGAAAGGAAGTATTGGAGTGGAAAAGAAAGATAGGATGGGATAGAATGGAATAAAATGGAATGGGATTTCATGGTATAAGACTGAAAGGAAGGGAAACGGAATGCAAGCGAAATAATTTTACTCATAGTTTAATTTTTACACTTCTAGGTTTGAATTTTTACCATATACTACAAACTTGAACTATCAAAGTACGTTACTACAAACAAGGCAGGAGATTTCTCTCGTCGTTCTTGGTCCATTTACGAACATTATCATATTTTGTTTAATGGTTTTTACAAGCTGGCTTATCCAGCATCTGTTTGGACGTTTCCCCAGCATGCTGTCACGTTTCGTCATGGCATTTGGTATCAACGTTTTGCTCGACCCTGCATGGATTCTCGTCGTAGACACGGCACTAAAGAGGTAAGGAGTGATTTACCATAACTCTTAGAGGACACTTACATTTGGTCAGTTAACCCAGACAATCCGTTAAGCCAATTGCGATTAATGGAGTCGTACACGATACCGCGTAGAACGACAGAACAAACGAGAGAACAAAGGAAAAACAAGAAAAGAACAAAAGAAAAATATTAATCCTTAGAAGGTTAAATTTTAGAACACGACAATTTTGAGGTTTGAGACCGGGCCGACCCGGAAAAGTTGGGGCTTAAGATTAAACAGGAGCGAAACTTTGTTTTGCCACCTTAATATGCTCGGAACTCAAGATTGTCGCTGGAGCCCGCAGTACATGGTATGTGAAATGATCCTTAAAGGCACCTAGTCCAAGACTAGCGGACTGACCAGACTAACCCAGTAAACAGTTAGGCTCCGTAGTACATTGTAACCTTCCTCACACGGAGCAACTCTTTTTACCCTACAACTGTAAACAATTTTGGTAATTATTTCTGTACTTGTTCATTTCAGATATAGGTTACTTGGTGGCGACTTTCCGATAGGTGACGCCTATAAACTTTACTGGCATTTTTATCGCTATGAAAAGAATGGCATCATCGGTATCTTTATCACAATATTCTTGTATATAGTTACGGTGTTTACAGCATCAACCATCCTCTACATGTATTTCTTACGAGTTCACAACAGTGGACGGCTGCTCGATGTCTATCACAGACTGAACGGCAAGGAAGACAAGTTCTTTGTTCCATATGACCTGGAGATCTCTTTGGAAGAACTTACGTTTATTTGTCGAAAGGCCGAGCAATGGCGCGGGGAAGAGGGCGAGCGACGTAAGGTTGCTGTGTATGATTATGTCTGGGAAGAGGAAGAGGTGAGAAAGCTGATGGAGTCTTTTGAATGTAGAAATACAGTATTAAACAAAAGGATTTCTCAATTCCCCAATTCCTCAATTTTGTCTCCCTGCCATTTTCTTAACCAAAAACCTGCTAAGCAATGTGGCTTTTTCATGTGTTTATCATTTTGCCAATGTCGTTGTGCTATATTTTCACATTTTATGGTTATTTAATATCGTTTACGTAATTGCTATGTCGTGTTGCATTGCGTTGTATGCGAAACGTGGTGTTGTGTTCTTCTGTGCTGCTTTGGGTTGCGTTGTGTTGTGTGGCGTGGTGTGACTTTGTATTGTGTTATTCTGTGCTGCATTGGGTTGCGTTGTATTCTGTTTTATAGCGTTGTGGTGTTTTGTGTTGAGTTGTAGTAGGGTTGCGTTGCATTTTGTTATGTGTTGTGCTGTGCTGCACTGAGTTGCGTTGTATTCTGTTGCGTTGTGTTGTTCTGTGATGTTTTGTATTGTACATGTTGTGATTTTAATTTTAATCCGAGCGGACAGTGTTCGTGTGTTTCGTTATTTTAATACATTTATAAAAACACGCTTGTTCTTAATTTCAAATTCTAAAAATTTCCGTTACTTAATGTTAGGTTTTGGTTAGCTTATAATGCCTTCTCTAACACTAACCTACTTTCCGCTTCTTTTATGTTGAGTTTAGTTGTATCTTGGTAGTCACCTCTTTCAAGTTATTGTCCATTTGTGATTTGGTTTTGCTCCTTTTTTTTCTATCCAGCTGAACGACAAGCTATGGGATAAAAGCTCTCGTCATCGAAAGAAAAACACTCGAGAGGTCACATCACACACTTCCATTCACACGCTTCATTTGGATGGCTTAAGAGAACTTTATCGACATTTCCTTCGACTTCCTGACGGTGCTATTGTTGAGGTAAGTTTTTTGTTATTTTAGTATCGTGAAAGCAATTTAGTTCTGATAAAATCGAGGCTAAAGAAAATTTTATCAATTTTCACTGAAAATTAAAGTTTTAATGAAAACAATTTGTTAATCATTAATATCTATTAATTATTATAATTTTTTTATAATTTATTAATTGTTATAATTCAAATGTTAATTAATTTATTACTATTATTAATTTATTTGTTTATCATTATTAGTTTATTATTATTATTAGTGAGAACAAAAAACAAAAGAAAAAAATTCAGGCGTTAAAGGGTTAAATAGCAAAGTTTGAAAAAATTATGGCTCATCAATATTATATCAGATGTTTGTTGAAGCTGATAGTCTAGGTCAGTGTAGTTTTGAGAAAGTTTGTTGCAATTGGTATTGACAGACGCTTCAGTGGCGATCGCACCAGAGTCAAGATGACTGGCGGTAGGGTCGTCGAGACGTCAATCAATAGTCTTTCTCCAGTCTACATAAACCCAACAGACATCTGATAATACTCTTAGGTCCATGCCATTTACTGTACTATTATAGTGATTAAATTGGTTGAATCTGTATACCGTAAGAATAGCTTTTAAAACAAGATGTTACCTACTTCTTGCTAACTTCATGCTGTTAACTCTGGGTTTTATTAGAGCCAATGCCTACAATCCATTGGCGTATTGCTATTGCGACCAAAACTATTTTTTCCACTGTTGGTATAGATTGTACTTCGATATGAAAGAGAAAGACTTGATACAATGAAAGAGTACTCTCTTTCATCAAGTCTGAAGATCCGGTCAAACATTTACATATAGAAAGGCCGACATTTTTCTGGACGGGTGTACAATTGCCTTGACGATGATGTATTCATTTTGTGGAGACAACTGAATTTCTCAATCGGCCATTTCTTGGCGTTAAGCGAAATTACTCAATTTCGTTACGTTTTAGTTGCAGCACTAGAACCAGAACGTCGGCCTCTTCAAAGGATCTCTCACGAACAATACTTAAAAACAACTGAGGGGAATGCTTTAAAAGTACAGGGACTGCGTAGGCAACGTTGCACGACGTGAATAAAACCCGATGGGTTAGGAAACCTTAAAATTTTAGAATAGAAAAACTGACGTTTCGAGCGAAGGCCCCTCAGCAGAGTGAAACGACACATCCTACCTTCCTGGCGAAAGCGGGCAGTTAAGACTAAGAAGATTTGCGTATAGTATAAGCTTTATTAAATTACGTCCCCAGAAAGTGGTCTGATCGAAATCGTACAAACCGTGCTAGTGGTTTAGACCATACAATAGGTGTGTGACTTTTAGTGAAGACAATGAAGAAAATCGAACTTAAGTTTGGAATGTGAACGTAAGTACCCACTTCGATCAGGTAGCTTTCGATTTTGTGAGGTAAAGAGGGATTTACGGCTCTCAGTCTTCTTGCTTGAGGTGAAGAACATACGTCCAAAGATGAGTCGGCGATGACTTTTTTAAATTATATTGAGTCATTGACCGTATGTTGGAATTTCCTGTAGTCTTCGCATTCATTCTTCATGTGCACCCTCGTTTGCACAGTGACGCTACAAAGATTTCTAAACGGATGGGTTGTAATCTCGAAAAAGAAATGTTTATTGCATGCCTATCTGCACTCGGCATGCTCTCGGTGTTAGAGCCTTAAAGAGGTACGGAAAGTGAATTTCCAAGTGGTAACAGCGATAAAAACCGTGATTTTAGTGAATGAGATTCCGCAGTTTTCTCGGAATAAAATTTTTCTGTCAGTTAGGAAGGGGTATTTTACCAGCTTCTTCTTCAATGCTGCACCATTGCATTTGCAATAATTTACCATGAAAGGCATTGACTTAATCGGCTAACATTCTTTTTCTTTGCTGTTTGTTATGCAGCTCAGATAGTGTGATAATTCATTTTTGGGAGGTTTCTCGTCTCATTTTTGCGTGCCCTTGATCACGGGAAAGAACGACCATAGCTACCACCCAGCTGAATTACCATATTGTGCTAACAAGCTCTTTCCAGCTGGCCAAAAATAACCCAGAACAATGAAAAACTGGAGAGCATCGGGCGCAGTGGGGGCATTCAAAACAAAGAAATAGACAATCCACTAGACTATGTTTGTTCACCACATATTGTTGTGCAAAGTGTTTGCGGCCTAGTTGCAAAGAGCCAATTGAGTGGAAACAAGCGAGTTTGGAGACAAGTTGCTGGGATTCGCAAGATAGCTTGCTAAACGGTATTCGATGAGAATTTTTACCATTTACCGTACTACAACCCGTGAGCCGTAACCTTTATCCTAACCCTAACCCTGATCTGAGTTACGTAATCGAATCCCCCCCAATTGTAACCTACCCTCGAGGAAATTTGAAGTTAAGACCTCCCGCTTCCTGACTGAAAGACAATGATATTGTATTGTCTCTAAAAGGTCTGCCAGCACCTTAAATACTCTTCGTTGCTTGTTATCTAGGTCTTCGGTGAAATGCCTGTGACAGGAATAGATGAAACTGTTAAACAAGCAATTATGCAGCGAAACACGTTCGACAACATGGATGTCTTGAGTTCTGTGACATCTCTGCGTTCACGTCGTGGTTCAAGAAATGACTCCCGCCGCCAGTCCAGAGTGCAATTCGATGATACACACAAAGAAGCACTAACTTTGGATCTTCCCTGCAGTAGTAACGGGAAAGTTGCGAGTAATTCGCCTGTTTAGTGTCGAGGTACAAAGAACGCTAGACGAATATATTCCTGTGTTAGGTTTTGAAAGCGAATGACATTGCTCTGCGATGTTAGTCGTAAATTGACAACTCCAGTTACCCCGAAAGGACTGGGATCTGGGTACCAAGCGCGAGCTACGATTGGTTGATAGCTGGATTTGTAAACTTTCATCCAATGACAGCTCAGGTAAGGTACCCAGTACCCAGTCTTTCTCGGTTTCTGGAGTGGTCAACAGTTTGCGGTTACTTCTTGGTAAAATGGTGAAGTTGGTTACCTTTGCTGGCTTGATGTGGAACAGTTGTTGGGGAAGATGGACATTTAAGCTACAACTGCGTTTTTTTATATTTTCCAGGTTTGGTGGTACTATGGATGGTAGTACTTATATAGGTGGTGAGTTTGTAAATTGAGCACATAATAGAGAAAACTGCATGGGTATCTGTCGGTGCGCAGATATTGCAGTGCAATAACGTCGCCTATTCTTGGCTCAATTTCACGA
Organism: Nanipora kamurai; assembly: GCA_036872915.1. Taxonomy (NCBI): domain Eukaryota; kingdom Metazoa; phylum Cnidaria; class Anthozoa; order Scleralcyonacea; family Helioporidae; genus Nanipora; species Nanipora kamurai. The sequence goes on along the minus strand of JBAHVQ010000413.1, from coordinate 605,180 downwards.
CGAAGAAAGGAAGAGTGAGCGAGGGAAGAAGTGTGACTGTTTTGAGGTTGTACATGCACTGTCTGTTCAAAGCCCAAAGCCAGAGAAGCAACCCAAATTTATTTATATATTTATTATATATGTATATATTTATGCAATTTTGGCACAGTGAAACTACCTTGAGTTCATGTTCTGGAGACTCTTAGTCTACGTAAAGTCTTAATCGACAAGATACGTTCTTTTCCACCCTTGCAAAAACTCTAGGACTCGGTGAACGTTACGTTGACATAACCTTTACTGGTCAAAGGAATATTTTGATTGATTATTCGTCCTTGATTAGTGTATTTAAGGTGTCTTGGACTTCAAATGCATCAGTGAAACAACCTTGGTCAGGCGAATTGATGATTTTTGTTGGATAAGATTTACCAGACCTCTGGAGGATGAGAAATTAGGAGACGACAAGCAACAAGGTCCTCTTTGCATTGCAAAAATAAGAGAAAAACCGAATATTTTAAGCTTCGAGCATAGAACACTTCGGTTATAGGTGAAGGATGCGCTCGTCTTCTAACCTTTCCCTTAGCATTTTAACCTTCTTACATTATTTTTGTCTTGCATTTTCATTGCAATAGAAGTCGTATGAAGTATGTTTTTGGTGGAGCGAATTTACTTGTCAACTTTTTGGGCGGGAGACTCCAGATATTTGATGCGCTCATTCTGTCTCCTGATTTTTCGTGTAAAACGCCCGATGTTCTCCTGCTTTTAATGAATTATTTAATCTGCCATCAAAGCTTGTTGTATGAATCGGAAATGCAAAGAACTAAATTCGCGCATACACGGAATAACACGAAAAATCGTACGAATCATTACCGAAACTACCAGTATACGCGGATCGCGAATCTCAAGAAAAACACGCGTGCTTTGTACTGCGAGATACCACAGGTGAGTAAACGTTTGCGTTCTTACTCATACGTTGACGTTGTGGAAATGGTAAATACCTCGTTGCATCCAACAATTTGAGTGTAACCAGGCTGTTTTATGCTTTTTAAATCTATGGAAACCTTGTCGTTGAGTATTGAACGTTTCAACTGTCATTCGATTCTTGACTTTCGTGCTACATAAGTACAGCTGCCGAGAATTTTACTCATTTAAGTATCCCATAATGCCCTCAGTTTGTCTGTTTTTTTCGAGATTCGCCTTCCGTCTGTTGCAAAGTAGGTCACCGCAGGACGACATAATGGAATCTTGCCACCTCATTTTTGCGCTAGTGTATCCCTCATTAACAGTTTTTCGTAATAGTAGTAAAACTCATATCATGTTTTTTAAGCTTTGTTTTGCTGTAGGTATATATGTTTCTAAGAATAGCCCTTTGGCCCTTGTTTAGGACCCCCCAAAATAGCCTTTTATTGTGGTTTTTTTTGGTTTCTAAGAATAGCCACTGACGTTAAAATCCCGTTCGTGCTATCTCCCGCTGTGAAGATTTCGTTGGTTTTAGATAATTTATGGAATGGACTGCATCCTTCCGAACTTATCATTTAAAAAATTTGATTAATTGTCATCCAGCCAGCAAAAATGTTTGCTCGACTGACCCAGGTAGTATTTTATTTATCATGAACTTTTAGTTGAGTCAGAGGCACAGTTTGAACCGTTTATGACACTTTGGCACACTAGTTTAAAGCTAAAAGGTTATCCTCTTGACACTGTAAGTATCGCGATGAGGTTATAGATGTATATTTAGGTGGAATCTGTATTTGTATTTCACACATACTTCAACGTATTTTTGTAATGGAATATTTAATTATTTGTAATAAATATACTATTTATAGTGCTTCCTGTTTCAATTTATCGCGTATACTAAACTAGGTAACTATGATTTCTGGTAATCCGGAAGTTTCACTTCCAAGCCACTCAACCCCGTCTATTTATACTGTAAGTAGTTTGTTCGTCAATTTTTTGCGGTTCAGAAAATACTGTCCAACTTTCTTTGTCAATTAGCGTATCAAGGGCTTCGTTTTAAGAGTTTCTGAACTCTTTGAATTTTTGAAAATTTTTGAAAGTTTGAATTATATACTAAGTATAACTGAGAACGGAAATACTTGAGCTTAGCAAGTGAGTGAAAAGGTGGCTTGATCAAGAATGGAGCTCAGTTGCGTGATAACCTAACCCTAAAACACTAAAGCAGTCACCTCGTGTTTCAGATCCAATGATGCTCGTTCTTATGAGATTTTTAAATTTCTTCTAAAACAAATCCCTTTCTAAGTTAATTAACGACGACATTTTGACAAAGTTTTCTCAGCCACAACAATTTGATGAGGAAAGCGAGCGAGATCTATTTGAGATATATGGAGAAGCCATGGTTATGATTTTTATGTTTTGCTTATGAATTAATAGGAGTTTTAGAAATATATGGTTTCATTTTATTAACTTTATTTAAAACCAACGTTTCGGAACTCCGCCCCTTAATACATATTCATGCACATGCACTTGTTTATAACTATTCTCACCCGAAATTCTACACCTCATAATATTTCTTGTGAACTCTTCGGTCGTGGTTTTCAAACTCATTATGTATTATTGTTTTGCTGGGTCAAGTTGGAATTAGGGCAGCTGGGGACGTTCTGGAACTGGGGACCTGGAGAGCAAACTGAAACCATGGTCCGGTTTCCCTCTTGCCGAACTCAATGCACGCGCTTACCTGAATTATCGTTATGAGACCACCGACCACTATATCGCTGGTCTGCGGATGAACCTCTGAAAAATGTCCTCAAAAGTCCGCCATCTTGGTATGTGGTAAACCCTCCTCAACCAATCACATGCAAGATGTGGATCATGAGATGAAAAAGGGACATGGGACCAAACTCGACGGAAAAGCGAGTTTAGTGAGCTGACAACATTTTGAAAGCTGAAAACATTTGTCGGTGTAAACCGAAAAATTGACTAAGTTCGGACATCTTTTACAAGTTTCCCATCGGAAGATAGTTCTGAATGTTTTTATGTAGTATTACTCGTCGAAACTTGTGGGATGACAGACTAAGATGACGCCTGTCAATTGAGGACAGTTTTGGCAATACTATGTAGAGGTTAGTGGCCTGGATAGATAGAGGCCACTCAGAATAAGGCAGGATTAACAGGCACGACCCTGCGTGGTTGCGAATTCTGAATCCGAATTCTGAATATGTACATTTTTGAAATGTACTTCATCAATTTTAGCGCTTAAGGTTTGAAATATGGTTAGCTCACTGAATTCTATTTACCGCAACCTGGAAGGAAAACTGACCGCTTAACTAAAATGTGAAGATGGCCATCCCCCTGCGCGTTGGTATATACGTAGGTTGTATTAGACCGCGTAGGAGACTGAGGCCAACGTTCAAAATTTTCTACCTGGGCGGCCATCTCGGCTTCGCTTTTCCCCCGGCCAATGACAGGGAGTTAGTGGAGTAATTCTAGTTATCATAAAATTGAGCTCTCGAGAAACCATGAAAGGACTGGATTCTGAGTAACAAGCGCGGGCTATGATTGGTTGATGATTATATTCGTAAATTTCCATCCAATGAACGCTCAGCTCAGGTAGGTTACGCAGAACCCAATCTTTCCAGGGTTTCTGAAGTGGAAAATAGAGTTCTCTAGATTAACCGACGGTTGGAACTGGTTTCTGTTCGGACCTAGGTTTGCTAAATTGTAATATTCGGTTGTAATAAGTGAGATTTTTTTCCCAATCATTGACTCAAGTCAGCCTTTTAGCTGCAACGGGGTTCACTGGGACATAAAGGAAAGGACATAACTCAAAACCTTTACTTTCGGGTGATCACTTTTCACGCGCGGCTTAAATATTTGTGGTTTTTCTTGAGAAACTATATTTTCCACTCTTTCCATACTTCATTGCAACTAACGACACCTTTTAGAATGAATTTATGTAGATGATTTTTCTCGGGCGAAGGAAGTCTAACCCTAATCATAACTCTAATCCACAAGTCTAAGCATTATCCTTTACCTTAAACCATAACTTCAGTCTACCCCCGTGAAACATTATTTCACCTCAGTTAAGCCACCTTGTGGACTTCTTGGTATGTAAAACTCTTGTGGCACTTCCGCTGCGCAATACCTGTCGATGGAAACTCTTAGACCTGATAGTAACCCAGAATCATTAACATCTCTCAGAGTATGACTCAGCATGCTGAACTAAGAAAATACAAAATAATATCAAATAAACTTGTACTTCTTCTATGTACAACATATTTTGAAGCAGATTTGTTCTAATACTCTAAAAAATTCGAGAGTTGAGGCACATGTGGTCGCTTTCAGCGCAAGAGCGCGGGTTGAACTTTGCGCTGTCACGAGCATTTTATTTAGGGGTAAAGTCGATTTCGATCAAAGTGATTTTGCGCTCATGATCGAAATCGCCTAGCTTGAAATCAGCTTTTTAATGTCCTTCGCCTACAAAGCCAAGAAAACTTCGATTTTAATGGGTCTTTGCTTGCCCTAATTTTTAAGGGTAAAATTAGAGCAGATGTGATCTTTGTCCCACAATCAAGGTTGAGCATGCAAAAAGCGGATGTCGATCCAGGCGATTTTTAATCGATTGATTATCATTATCGTTATTATCATTATCACTATTGTCACAATCATTATCATTATTATAATTATAATTATCATTATGATTTTCATTATTATCACTATTATTATGATTTTCATCATTATTATCATCATTATTTTTATCATTATTATTATTATCATTATTATTAGCATCATTATTATTATTTCTATTATTGTTATCGTTATCGCTTAGCAACCCCATACTTGTTGTTCATTCGTTCTTTCTTTCATTCTCTCGTTCATGTTCTACCTAAGCAGTTTCCTGTTAACTCAGCAATCAATCAAGAAATTACCTGAATTTTTGAGTTAAAAAAATTCTTCAAGAATGTTAAGTTATTGAAAGCTGAACACAAATCTTGTTTATGTGGGAGCTTGGAGTATATCAGACGATTAGTGATCGTTTGTCAAGCTACTCAGCTCTATTGTTAGAGCGTCTCACCTGTCATCAGAAGGTGAGGGTTCGATTCCCGTCTAGGGCTCAGAAATTGTTTTTCTGAGGTCATCAGCTTGACAAATGTTTGCTGATCGTCTGATGTTCAGTTATATGGTAACAGTAAACAGAATTTGGCCAGATAATATTGACTGATGTGAATATATGTTTGTCAGATTAATGTTCATTTCAAAAAAGTAAATTTCATAAAACTAGTAACTAGGATTTTCAATGAAGCAATCACATTCAAATGAATTAATGCTGTAATTGAGACATATAAATACATCAATAAATACATACATGGACAAATGAATGAATAAATAAATAAATAAATAAATAAATAAATGAATAAATAAAAAATGAATGAACAAATAAATATATAAATGAATAAATATATAAATAAATATATAAACAAATAAATGAATAAATAAATGAACAAATGAATAAATAAGTGAATAAATAAATTACCCACAATAAAATAATTACCCAGAGAAAGAGTTGCACAAAATTTAACTCTCTAGAAATTATCGGAGAACATGTTGGGAGAGTTATTCAGTTGGGTGTAGAAGTGGATTATTAGGGGAGTCAAGAGGGCGTGGCTCAAGGTTAATTCTCCCACAACGCTGACTCTCCTTGTTTTAGTCCTGACAGTGCATGTTTGAAGACATGTTATTTAATGTCCACGTCTCGTGCTGCATTCTGGGCTGGGGTAGACTTCTGTATGCGTGACGTCACACCTGCGGAGGTTTTGAGCGTTGGACCCTCGTAAAGTAAACCTGTCCAATAGACTGTTCAATGGTTTCATGAAAGAAAAGATATTATGTGTGCTTGAATTCCGTCTCGTGCGTCCCACGACACGAGTATAAAGCAAAGCTAGTCGTTTGGCCCATGTAACTGCAGAGAATTCACCTTGGAAGAGATGTTCCGGTGCTTGTTACCTTGGCGTTGCAATCGGCAAGTGGAGTACATTGATCGCAGACATGGGAATCTAGCATTCGTACCAGACGAGATATATCGTTATGAACGCTACTTGCAGGAACTCTATTTGGATGCCAACCAGATTAAGGACTTACCTAGGGTAAGAGATGTCCAGATTTGTGTTAACTGTTCACAACATTCCGTCATCATGTTTTGGAAGTTGTTTGTTAACCAATATGTTCTATGCTTTTTTTTTTCGAAAAGGCATTCTTTCGATTGTACAATTTGACGAAGCTGGGTATAAGTGACAACGAAATTACTCGTCTACCGCCAGAAGTAGGAAACCTGACAAATTTAGAAGACTTCGACATCAGCCGAAACGGTAAGATGCTTTTTATCTGGTGATAAGATAACCCATTGGCATTGCCAAGTCTACCTGACAATTTTTGGGGCGACTGCCACACATATCTTGTGTATATGCTTTACTCATTTTGTGAGTGCCGAATCAATTTGTGTCGAATATTAAGAGACACGAAGTGCTGTGAGGGAGTGTACCAGTATTGTGAAAGGTTTCAGAACAGTTTGTGTTGCTTTTAGATATCTGTGACATCCCGGAAAATATTAAGTTTTGCAAAGCTCTCGTGACAGTCGACTTTAGTGGGAATCCTTTGTCAAGGTTAGTGACGAAATTAAGCTTTGTCTGACTGCCTGAAATTTGCTCGTTTGCTTTCAGTTGGTGCCAAGGAGAAAATACTCGAAACAGATAAATACCTTGCTTGATATTGGCTTGATTTTGATATTGTGATTCTCTGTGATCCTTGTTACAGCCTGTTCTCTACCACAGTAGAGCAAAACATTTATTAAATATCAAGCCGACGTCCAGCCGATTGAGATATATTTATCGAGGAAATAATGTATTTATTAAGCATCCTACAGCGGAGAAGTAGTAAAAATGCTTCAAGTTGACCGTAATGAGTCTTTAAGATTCTAGTAGAGTTCTTTCGTGCCCCTCAGAACTTAATATCTCAACTATGTTGTCAATTTCAATTTTCGAATCCTTTGATTTCCTTCACGGCCCGGCTGGTTGATTGACCATGCAATTGCACAGTTTCATCGAACGACAATTTTACACTCAAGATACTTTAGCAATACTCGACCGACGTTGTCGTTTAGTTTTCAACTCTCAAAATAAGGTGTATTGACAACCGGATGGCTGAATTCGTCATCGTCGAAGGGAACGGAAGGTGTTAATCTTTTTCGTTAAAACCCCGACCTAAAAAAGAAGACAGGAAGTCTCCGATTTATATTACCCTGTCATACTGAAAGCAAGGTGTATAATTTGGTGAACTTTTTCCCCACAGCTCCTCCAGCTGTGTTGTTTACTCCAAAGCACAACCGTGATACCAAATCATTTTCTACTGGAACTACCAGTATTCGTTGCGGTGAAAACCGTTTATATCATTATCAGTTCTGTCGACTTGCAACTTTGATATTGCTTTCTTTGATTTTTCTATATAAATGCATATATTCAACAATACTTAAGCGAAATGAATTGAAAACAAAACTGACTTTATATTCTGAAAACAATCCCGTAGATGGTTACTGTGTCACATTCAGGGACTTTTACTTGGTTATATTCCCATGTTTACGAAAATCAGGGATTCTTTTCCAATTTTCAATTATATTAATATTTCCATCTGTATTTTCCTACGCATTGTAAATGCTATGGCTATGGTTTACATTAAATCTTTTTGTTATACGAAATTTTTATTGTTTGGCAGTTCTTTGATGAGTTTATGCAATCCAGTCATGTTGTAAATTCTTGGCTTATTCATTTCTGTAATTCCTAATTTTTAGCACCATTAACTTGTAAAGTGTCCATTCTTATAGACCTTATCTACAGTTAACAGCAAAATTTCAACACTTACCCTAAGACACTTTGCAGCAGGGTTGGAGATTTGAATGAGACTGCAATAATTTTCATGAGTTTAACTCATTTGTGATGTTATATTAGCTTAACCTATTTTTCAATTATGGCAGTTTTGATTGAGAAATATTTCTGAAGGCTTTTTCAAGAATCTAATTCAAATTCGAGGTAGATTAAGTTCTTTTGACATATTCTATTGTGGAATCTCTGTCGCTAATGCTGATTGTTTTTGCTGATTTAAAAACAAAAAAATTAGGTCAAGTTAATTCATCTTTTTGTTGTGTTTTCCTAAATATGTTTTCATCTGATTCATAACAAACCATTAAAATCTATTATACTCCATATGGTGGAGAAACCATTTTAAGCAGCTCTAAGAAACAACTTTTTAGGGAAAATGAATACATCCTTGTGTACTTTTAGCATACTGTGGATATTCTGTGTAACTCACTAATAACCAGGGCCTGTATGATAAGTCTTTGAGATATGCATTGAAAAATTCAGTTGTGAGATTTGTTAACATGTATTCTATTTAGGAAATTACTGAGATGCTTGTTAACAAAGGAATAATTTTGAGTGATAAATGGAAGCTGTGTTGGTAGAGTTTGGAAATTATTTGGATAGGATTTAAACCTGTAGTGGCACAGTCTCTGAATTGGAATCCTTCCTGGGCTACCTTAAGTTATTGTCAAACTCAACAGAAATCTGTATTGATTGTTCCCAATAACAACCTGGCAAATTGACGTGAGCATAATAATGAAAAATTTATGTCCATTTAAAATTATTGTATTAAATGCATTGAATCCCCTTCAGTAGACAACATGTTTTTAATAATTCTGGTACACCGCAATACCGTGGTTATTACAAACCTTTGATCTTTTAACTCAGAACTTTAATGCTCATTCAACAGGTTATAAGTCCATAACTTCTATAATTTCATGTAGTTTACCACAAATATTAGAGAGAGATTATGTTTATCTTGTAAACTTTAAAATATTAATAGAGAACATTATCTTTAAGAAGAATACTTTTATACCTTACAATAGTAATAATTACATGTATTGATTCAATGTTTTGTTAATTTGAATTTGTGTGATTGTTGTCATGATTGTCAAAAGTGTTTCTTCAGTGGAAATTTGCATATATTTCTGACTTTCATTTAAAAGCAGGCCCTCTTAGCTGCTTCATTTTATCTGCATGATAATTCTCAAGATTGGTTTGAATATTGTTCTGTATTCTGTGTTGAGATCTGCAAGATGTATTTATGTGGAAATATATTTTTTTGTTTTGTCCAAGTAGAGTTAGTAGGGTTTTTATTTAGCAAGGTCAAGAAGGGACACTTACCTCCTAGAATATCAGTAGTTTGCCCTGCTAGGAAATTTCTAATCCTCAATTCTACAGCAGTTTTTGCTATTATACTTCAAATTAGTTTAGAATTTTTCTTTCCTAAACTTGTGTACAGTATGTGTGAAAACATATTTTATGAATGCTTGATCTTATAATTTTTTTTGGTATATATTCAGTGATGTATTGTTTTTGAAGTTTACATTTGGCCCATGTACAGAATAATATTTTGGTTTAACAGTGTTCTTTGTACTTATTGTTTGGGATCCCTAAGTCCTCAAAGTATTCAAATTGTTAAATACAGTAAAACACTGGAGGTTTTCCCATTAGCCAATAAAGTAGTGCTAGGACTCCCTTTGTCTGTTAACAGAAAAAACTTAATTAATTTTTTTTCTGATTGGTTACATAAAAAAGATTAGATATTTCTTTATGAAATGAACAATTAACCACCATCTGTTTTTGATTGTTGTAGCTTTTGTTACTATACATGAAAAAACATAATGAAATGTGTATCAGTTTCTACTGTGAAAACCTTAACCCTTCTGTGGATTAGTCGTACTGTAGTATGCTTGTTGCTAAGAGTTACTTATAGTTCTACTTCTGAAGGATTCTATATTTTATGTTGATTGGTTTTGCTGTTTATTTTAGTTTATTGCAGAAAATGATAACTACAGTCTTTAGGAGACAAAAATAAGTCTAGATAACTGAGAGTCCAGTTAATCAAGATTGCCAGTAATTATTAATCATTGAGTTATTCACAAAAACTGGACCGTCAAGTAAAGTCCAGATTATTGAGGTTCAACTCTATTCAACTCTAAATTTACACATTGGATTTATAAGCAAAATGAATGCTGAAAATGAAGTAGAATTTTCTGGATTAGACAGCTTAGGATAATAAAAAGGGAAGATTTTGGCCATTTTGGTTAATGCTGGGTTAAGAACAGAGATAGGGAGACAGGCTTGTTATCCCACTGCCTAATGATGGCTTTCTGTTTGACAAGCTAAATAACCAGGCATTAAACAGAGTGGAATGATGAAAAGGGGTGCCATTTTTTGCTGTTTCGGTCAACAATGGGTTGAAGGGCACTTCTGGGAAACAAGTGCTGAAGAGATGAACGTACAGTACCTCATATGTAAATACAGCCTATATAATAGTACTGATATATTACTGTTTCTAATTTTTTAAATTTTCTTATGCTAATAGGCTTCCTGATGGATTTACACAGTTGAAATACTTGACAAGCTTATGTCTTAATGATGTCTCATTGGTTCGCCTACCACCAGATATTGGAAGGTAATTTGTCTGCTTGCAATTTTTTGCTATTGTAAAGATAAACTCTTTGACTGTAAACTCAAATGGCCTGCAAATGATGTGTGTATATTGCCATTTAGTAAAGAACAAAAAAGGATCACAGTCAGTCAAGGAACACAAAAGGCATTCAAAGTTAAAGGTTGACCACAAATTAATTTGTTATTCTGGTTTTCAGTTTGGCAGAATTGCAAGTATTGGAGTTGCGTGAAAACTTAATCAAGTTTATCCCCGTGTAAGTAGTGCTTTTAGTGTTTATGAATTTTACACATATATTTTACATTCTTTTTAATAGTACATGTCCTTTAATCCTTTAACTTAAAACTGGCCATGGTATCTTCACTTAATGTGTAAAGTCTACTGATATAAGCCAGAGTAAAATTCCTAAAGTCTTGTCAGAAGATTAGTGGGTTAATTGAGACAGGATTTAACCTTTTAACCCTTAAGCCAGCCTAGATATCTCCCTTTGATAATTTAAGTCCTGTAATGTCAACTAAATTAAAACCACAATATAAAAGCCAGTTTAGAGCATTATGGGTTAAAGTTTATTTCTTATAATGATGATAATGATGATTCTTGTTGATGCATAAGGCAGCACTTTTAATAATAGCATCAAAAGTTCAAAATCATGCATACTATTACACATGACATTGAACACAAGAGATTTGCAATATGGTGTTTGTTATTGTTTGGTTATTGTTAGTAATTTTAAGGTTTTTGATCTGACCTAGATCCTTGTCATTTTTAACCAAACTTGAGAGATTGGATCTTGGATGTAATGAACTTGAGGACTTGGTAAGTTGTCATTTATTTTATTTTATATCAGGGTTCAACTGGAGATATGCTACCCTGATTTAAATACAGGAACAGTTCTGATTTAGGGTCTACCTGATTTACTGTATTTTCCAGGCCATTACCCACAGATTGTCTATTGATTCTTCTATTTTTGAAGCTCCTGCAGGTAATAGGATGGTGCAAGTAATGTGATGGCAGTTTTTTGCATGCCAAACATTTACAAGCAATTTGTGCAAGTGATCTCATAGATTTGCTATTGTGTCATCACATTTATCATTGACAGTTAGGCAATTTAGTGGAACTCTCATCCAGGGGTTCATGTTTTACTACATTCTGTTTAATTAATCAATCTAATTTGGTCATACTGTCCTCAAAACATCACCTAAGTTTATTTGTTAAGTTCTTATGGAAACACTTTGGTGTACTTGTGAATATGATGGTAAAGTCTCCAACAGTCAACAACTTGACGGTGAATCAAATGGCTGGACTTGTTCTACATCAACATAGGAGACAAAGACTTTGAAAATGTTATTTTAGAAGAATCAAGATAAGTAAAAATCATAAAGAACCCTTCAAAAACGATTCATTGAAATGCATCCAAGTTACAAAAACAAAGTGAGTGTAAGTAAGTACGATAATTGCCAGTTATTTTTTTAAATTGAAAATCCATGTAATGTATACAGACGGAATGAGAGTAAGCCCTGGGGACAAGATTTACCGTAAGTGCGATAATCTGTTGGCAAAAATTTGTTTGGGTGCCAAATTTGGTAGGTGCTGGTACCTGTAATACAACGTGTGGGTAATTGCCTGGAAAATACAGTGATATGGCACACTGTCTTATCTTGGTTTGGGTTGTATTAGGTGTGAATGTTTTGGTTCATCACGTTCATACTGTATCAGATCACTCCTACTGGAGCTCTAAATAAGTTTTTAAGAAATTTCTAGGTTGATCATGAAATATGCAGTACTTATTCATACAGTTGCATCCACAAAGTGTGTTTATACCACAGGAAAGTTAGTCATGTTGATATAAAAAATGGATGTGTTATTTTGCTTATTTTTCCAAGCATGATTTGCATGGTGGATGTTGTGTATTGTAGATGATTAACTTTATACTGTATTGTCATCATAAATTTTACTGCAAAATATTTAATTTATTTTGTCTGATACAGCATCAATAGTACAAATGTCACTCTGTTGTATTTCCTTTTAGCCTGACATTATTGGGTCATTACCAGAGTTATTAGAGTTATGGCTGGATGGAAATCTTCTCAGGACACTTCCAGCGGTATTTTACACTAGACATTTTTATAATTATGAAGAATTTGTAGGAATTGTACATGACCAGTTTGAGACAGCCACTCTGAATAATATAAGTAAGCTAAAATCTCTTGGACCATTAAAATTGCTATAGAAAGACTGCTGTTGCACTAATTACATACCAACTAGTCTGTATTAAATGGTTGAATTATATAACAAAAATATTGTTACCCCTCTGACCTGACAAAATACTTCATTTTTCTAGGAAATTGGAAACTTGAAAAGGCTTCAGATATTTGATTGTTCTGAGAACAGGATAGAATATCTTCCTGATGAAATCAGTGGCCTGGTAGCTTTAACAGATTTTCATTTATCGCAGAATTTACTTGAAGTGATTCCAGATACCATCGGTGAGATCAATATCCCTGGAATATTTAGGCTGTCTATACTGTACATTCTGAAAGGTCTTCATAGTAATAAATTCAAAATGAGCACTGTATTTTGATGTCTTTTTAGTAAAGGTTTTTGAACTCTTGTAGGATCTAGTATTCAAGTACTGCAGATGGTTTTTGATCAATTCCCAGAAATTTAAATGACAAAGGGAATTGCAGGGATGTTGGTGTACCATCAAAACTATATAACTGGTGTTTTGTTTTATATTTCACTTCATTATAACTTCTGAATTTATAGGTGAACTAAAAAAACTGCAATTACTGAAAATTGATCAGAATAGATTAATCCAGTTAACATCATCCATTGGAGGGTAAGTTATCCACTGGCTTGGTTTTGTGTAATGATCTCATTATTGATAGAGTCTGAGCATAAACATTTTTATTCGTGCACTTTTTTGTAGAGCAATTTCTCTCACTGAATTAGTACTTACAGAAAATTTATTGGAGGTTAGTGAAAATGATTTATCTCAAAGTCTCTTAGCCGGATTTATCTATAATCTGTTTCAAAGCAGTATGTCTCCCCTGGATGAGTTAGTCTGGCATTAGCCAAAGCAAAATCATGGACGTCTGATCTGGTGAGGAAAGGGCTAAGTTCACAGATGTATCCCAAACTATGAACAGTTTTATTAAATGATATGAACACTGGACTAAGTGGGATTTATGCATTGAGATGAGATTTATGGTTGGCTTCAAAATATAACATGCATTTCTCTTTGTGCAGGACCTTCCTTCCTCGATTGGTAAACTTAGTGATCTTTCGGTTTTCAACGTGGATAGAAACCAGTTACAAATTTTGCCTGTTGAGGTAAGTATGTGCGGCAATATTTCCGTTTAATCGTTTGAAATTAAATATTGACTTGATAAAGGAAGTTCTTGTATCATAAAGGGTTGCCATTGTCTTGCATCCTCCGACTTGTTTCATGAAACCACTAAGAACTAAAAAACCATTACAAACAAAATAAATTTGCTCCATTGTATATTTATGCTTTGTTTAATTCCTTAAGAAATAGGCACCCCGTTCTGCGTAGAATTGTCTTAGAGCAGCCCGAACAGAATTCTATAGTGCAACATAGCCCGTTGATGGCTTAAAATCGCTATAATCTTAGAGGGCTCACTCTTCACATGACCGTTGAGAAATACCCTAGTAAGGTTGTCGTGGAGGCATATTTTTTATTTATTTGTTTTTTTTTTAATCTTCTCTTAACAGATTGGAAACTGCAAAAGTTTAAGTGTTTTATCCCTGCGAGAAAACTCTCTAACGAGGCTTCCTTCGGAAATTGGAAACTGCAGAAATTTACATGTTCTGGACGTGTCCGGAAACAGGTAGGTTGATTAGCAATTTCATGGAAAGTACCCACAAGATGTTATATAGACACTGATAGAATGCTGTGCATGAATGGCGTATGAAAAGCTAAAAGGATTGGTCAAATGTGAGAAGAGTGGAGTTCAAGACCCGGTTTTTAAAACGGCGATTACTGCTAATCCTGGGTTAAAATTTAATCGGCTCCTTTATTAGACATGTTCTGCTTGATAACTTTAGTTAAACCTTTCGACTTTAGGATAAAATCTTTCTATACTTATATGATACATTGACAAAAAGCTTGAAACATTCTTTCCTACATTAGGAGTGTTTCATCCACAAAGTTTTCACTAATCCTGGTTTAAGCTAATCGCTGTTTCGAACAACCCGGCCCAGCTTGACTCCTCCGGGTATTTTAATCCTCCGGGTATTCCGGTACTACCCCTGTAGTAGCTATGTACCCACAACCCGATAAGGTACCTGCAACCTGGTAACGTTCCCCCTGTCGAGTGACGTTGTCGTCAGTCCTCTATCAAGGTCATGTGGAGGAGGGATTAGCCCCTTGCGCGGCGATTAGAGTTGCGCTATATCTAATCCACCAACGTTGGCAGATACGTATATATTTGTGTAGAAATATATATATATATATATATTTGTATAGAAATATATATATATATATTTGTATAGAAAAATAATGAAAGAATCACGTTGGGTTCACACGAATTCATTTAAATTTCTCGACGTGTTACGAGCGTTCAACACTATTTGATTTGTTATCTGTCTTGTTGTTTTGGTAGACTGGAGAATTTACCTTTGACAATTGGCACTCTGCCTCTAAATGCCCTTTGGCTATCTGAAAATCAGGTACGCCGAATTGTAATCTTTATTTTTCCGTTGTATTCTTTTAACTTTTTTTTCAGCGTGTACTTACGTTTGTTTTTTCTTTTTCATTTTTTCTCATTTGTCGTTTTCCAGTCGAAAGCAATTTTGAAGTTGCAAACGGAAGACGACGAGAGAACAAACACCAGAGTTCTCACATGTTTCTTGTTGCCTCAGACTGAGCAGCACTATGATTTAGGTAGGTCGGTGAACTGATGCTTGGAAGGATGGGTGAGTTGGTTAACAGATCGGTTCATTGGTTGGTGGGTAGGTTCATTAGGTAATTGATGATTCATTTGGTAGTTGGTTGGTCGTTAGTTAATTGAGTTATTTACGTTGTTTGTGTGAGTTGGAATGATTGGTTGTTGCTGTTGGCTATGTGTCGTAGGATGAAGCAGGATCATTCACGTTTTTATTAATTAACCTTAAGAATGTATTTTCTCAGCACTTGACAATTTATGTCTCAATCGTTGATGTAAATTTTCGTTCTGTTTAGATGAATTTGATACTGAGGACGGGCATGATGACTTCCATTTTGAACGTCATGAGAAACCAATTGAATTAGGATTTGTGAACGAACACGTGACGTTCACGGACGAATCAGATAACGAAGATAAGGAGGTAATGTTGAAAAAAAAGAATATAACAGAGCGCTAGACGTAAGAGAAGGACACTAAAATGATATGCATATCAAGTATCACTTTTAAAAATGTTGATGTTTTTCTAATCGTTTTTCCACGTGAGCTGGGAGGGTTCATTTTCATACATTTTTGTTTATAAATGCCGCCGTTTTGAACTTCCTGGGACATGGAACTCGATCCACAGCAGTAATTTCTGTTCACCAAAAAACAAAAGAAAAACATGCAGTTACGTCAGTCGGGAAGAAATTTGTGCAGTGCATCCATGTTGAGTCGAAGTGCAATAATCGAAGTGATGGCATGAAATATTAATAGGACAGTGACAGGAAGATAAAAATGCGAAGAAAACGTTGGTCACTTAACGAGGCTAAAAATCTGTCTTGTGCAGGCTGAAAGGTTTAATGGAATTTCCTTCTTCTTTTCTATTTTAGACTGACTTTGTTCGTCACGACACACCTCATCCTAAAGATTTAAAAGGAAGACATCCTAAAATATTTTCTCACAAACCAAGGTCTGGATCCACTTCTGAAGACGAGGTAAGTTGATTATGCAGTGGTTATTTAGCTAACCAAGCTTTGACGAGACTTGGTTTGATTTTTAAATTGAACAACAAAACAACAAACAAATCATACACCTTAAATGCAATATGGCACTTGTCTGTTTTAAAATCATTCATGGTATTGTTTGTTTCCATTACTTTTCGCAAAGCAATGTTTCCATCGCTTGACACACAACAGATTCTTTTCTTGGGAACGTAATTGCGGACTTGGTAATATGTATTTCCAAAAAATGAATTTAGACTTATTTTCTTGCGTATCTGTTGAATTTTAAGGAAAAGCGAAAGTCCAAAAGTTTGGATTCCGGTTCAGACACCGAACACGAGAAACCACGCAAACCAGCCGTGAAAATCCAAAATGAAAGGCCAGTGGAAGAAGTTGTGAATTTTGGAAGTATTGCTAATGAAACGAACGAAGCTCCTACGATAAAAATTGTCGAGGATAATCACGACCACGAAGGCGTAAGTTATTTGCTTGACATGTGCATGGTTGTGGGAACGAATTCCAGGGTCATTCCTGATTTACCCTGCTTGCCAGCTAGGTTGTTACATATGCTGGAGTTAGTAGCTGGTTGTCCAGATTGTATGTAGTCCTGAGAAAGACTATTGTTGGTGACTGACGATTCGAGGGGCAGATTCAGACCGCTGAGGCCATGGAAACATCAGTTTCTCAAGACTTCCAAATTTCTCAAGACTACAGTAACTGCATGAACGAAACCTTATCCTGCTGGTAATTCTAGGGCTGAACCATTTACATCCTTGCAGCTCGATATCATTTATTCAAGTAAGAGTTAAACACCGGAACATTTCATTAACAGTGTAATGACTACAGTATCGTCTCATCAGTTATGATTATGCAGGATTGTATACACGTTTCTTTGGCTTCCAGTCGCGTTTTGGCCACCTCAGACGTAGTGGTCGTAGAGATGGTATATATACTGTATAATTCATCAAAAAATCTTCCCTCCTCGAATTTAAAACTCTGTATCTCATCATAAAAAAATTCTTTTATTAAAAACCGACCAACGTTTCGGGGTAATGCCCCTTTATGAAGGGCCCTTGGTAGATAGAGCAAATAGTAGTATGTTACGTACCTCAAAAAGTCACTACAGCCTGTTTCATCTTGTAGTGACTTTTTGAGGTAAGTGACATAATACATATATATATATATATATATATTTGTAGAAAGAAATGTTGAGTGTCAGAATGATGTACTTTAAGTGCAAAACACTGCACTAGATTCACAGGGTCGCGGGTTCGATTCCCAGCCGAGGGCCCTTGATTTGCATTTTTCGCAAGTGGCCCCGGTTGCATCTTAAGTGTACCAATTCATTACATCGAGCGTAAATACCCAGAGTCTGACAAGATCGCAGAGGATCACAAGATTCGAAGTTTACGTTTCTAGTTAGATTGAGAATATCCAGTTTGATGTTCGGAACAGAATCGATGTCATTAACGGTTATTAAGTTTTGCATATTTCGCTCACCAAAGATTTCTTACTTCTATTCTTACTTTAGGAAGATGCATCGTCGACCGATGACGAAGATCGCCCAAAAGCTGTCGGGTTCTCATGCGAAGAAGAGACGGAGAGGCACGATCGGCTAAAAAGGACCAACACGCCCCACTATACTAAAGGCAAGCGGTTATACACGAACAAGGAGGATGTTCAGGAGAAATTTCACGAAATAATGGCGCGAGTTGGTGGGCAAAGGGATATACAAGACGAGGAAGGATCAGAGGAACAAAGGGTACGTGTTTAGATATTTGTCAGATGTTAGTTATTATTTACTATCCAAATTAGCGAATAAAAAGGGAACTCCTACCGAGAATTTTGAAAACGTTTCTCAGTCTTTTGATATGAGATCAAGCAGCCTTTCTTGTATATGATTATCACGTATCTGATTGTAAAAATTGATGGTCTTGATAACTTTGAGATAATCTCAGTGATCGTTCATGTATAACTACTGTACTCATGTATAATTCGGCAAAAAGATAATGATAGTAATGGATGAATTAGTACGATTTAAATATAAGTCTAATTTAATTTTCCTAAAAAAATTGGTTCCGATCAAATGTAGTTAATAGGGCTAATATTAAACTTACTAAAGTTGCCGTTACAACGTAAGCTTAACTGTTGTTAAATTCTTAGTAATATATATATATATATATATATAAACTAAGCTAGAAGTATAAAAGTATAAAACTAATACTCTTTTTATTAAATTGAGATTACAGGCTCTTTGACTGTGTGACCGTAAAGATCCAGTAAACAATTTTACGATAAAACCTTATAAATTTTAATTTACTTCATGGCAATAATAAAAATAAGAAAAATGTAAAAATTGAGAATAGCCTTTCTAAAATGATTTCAATGTTTATTGTAAGCTTTAATGAATATTAATTTTTTGAAGAAATACATTTCATACGATCTCTAAGAACAATGATTAAAGTATTCATCAAGATTTTAAATCACAAAAAATTCTCATAATTTCTAGTAAATCTGAAACGATAAAATAGTTTGCTCGTTTAAATGAAATTTCTACGTTTATTATTGATTTCGTTGGATTATTTTTTTTCACTTCAAGTTTCTGTATGCAATTTCTACCCTCGATAAGAAAATATCATTTCTGAGATGCTTGTTTGGAGCTTTTGAACAAACGCCAAAACTATTTTTTTTCACACAAGTGACGTTGTTTGATTTGTCCAAGTAGAAGTACTATGATCTGTACGGTTTTAGTGTCATAATTAAAATGCATTAACACTCAAAGACGAACGTGCAATTCAAATACTCAAAGCATCAGATATTTTGTCTTGTTACAACTTACCGCTCCGACATGTCAAGTATTTGATGAACATTTGCGACCTTTTGACAAGCTTACATTGAAACTCGTTTGCCAAGCTGTCAAACTATGCTACTATCTCAAAGTTAGCGTGATGGCTCAGACAACATATTCAGTTGATTTTATTGCCGAAAACGTTTTTGTCTTTTCCGAATACTTTCCCAACTGTTTTTTCTTTTTGTGTAAGAAATGCTGGCGCCTTAGCGTCAATTTTGACTGTTCAAAATGTTGGTAACTGGATCTCTTTGGCCTACACACAACGGAGCCTGCAACCTCCTGGCGTAAAGGCCATTGAGATCATTGATACTAACACGTTTTGCAGTTTCTACATGTTTTCTGTTACGTTCAAAAACAGGAGAGCGGACAAGAGGAAAATGACATCGCAGATAGTACAGGTAGGTAAAAAACATTTTGTTTGTCTGATTGTTTGTTTGTTTGTTTGCCTGATTGTTTGCTTGTATGATTATGATTTGATTGTGTAATGAACACTACAATTGCCCATTTACATTCGAAACACGAATTTACTACAGTTTGCCAAGAATACCAAATGTAGCAGTAATACAGAATCAATGCGCATGCCCAAATGCCATGACATCCCACATTTGCTACATGATATATTGTTTAACAACCTTCTTCAAAGTTCAACTACATTAAATAAATTACCTCGAACTTTCGCTCTAATCCAGGTACGTCCCTCGGGCCTACGGTCCTCGGGATGTATCTAAGAGCCTCCGTTCTCTGTTGCTGTTGGTGTACGTGTCGGTACTAGTGTTTTTTGACAGATGTCACTGTGGTGGTTAAGGCTGGTGAGGATGTTGAAGTTCGTCCAGGTCGTGTTTCTGATGTCGTTCTTTGTGTTAACCAGTATGAACATAAATTCAAATTAATTTTCGTTTCTCTACATATTAACGTTAAAGATTCTTCAGTGAAACATGTCAATGGCCTTGATTCTTTACCCGAGATGAGGAAAAAACGAGATGACCACTTCGTTACCGTCACAAAAATTGTTGAAGAGGTGAGTGCAAAGTTGGTCAACATCGTTCAGTCCTTTGTAGCCTGTTTGGGTATGTTATCGTACTGATATCTTGCGCTGTTTTTTAGATAACGTATACATTAGTACGAAATGGCGCAGGACTGGGTATAAATATCGCTGGAGGCAAGGGATCGACACCTTACCGGGATAATGACGAGGTTAGTTTGCAATATTAGAATGGACGAGAGTATGGAGATAGTATGAACAGCGGGAATTAGATACATATACTTATCTTATGTTATTGAAGGTGTTGTGTTTTTTTAAACGTGTCGTTGCATGACCTGGTCGAGATGTTAATTTTATCATCAATTGGTAACGATATACCTAGCTTGTTCGCTACGCTGACTCGCAAGTTCATACAGCGATGGCTTTTTTTTGTTTTTTAAGGGTATATTTATTTCGAAAATTAACGAAAAAGGTCCCGTTGGTCGAGACGGGATTTTGCAAACAGGCGACAAGCTTATTTCGGTGAGTACTTGTTAAGTATTTGTTATAATGTTGCATGGAAGAATAGCAAACATTGTTAGACAAGAAAGACGTTCTTTTGACTGTGAAATACCCTTGGTGAAAAATATTTTATCAGGTCATAGTGAGAATTTAGGTACAGAACGAGGCACACCTACAAGAAACTCTTAACTACAATCTACCTTCAATCGTTTGAAGGGGAACTCCTGTTAGAAAATAAACTACGATTTCATACAAGGCTCTCGTTAACTCCAGCTCGCCTTGTAAATCCCATAAAGTTCTGCCGAATTAGGGCTTAAAATTAGTCTGTGAGGATCGGTGTATTAGAATTTAATAATGTTGAAGGCGTGCTGGTGACGCAATGGTAGTTCCAGTGTCTCTCACCTCTGTGACTAGGGTTCGATTCCTTCCTCTGTGCAGTTTTCTGATTAAAATTACCTTGGCCGCATGTGAATGGAGTGTTGTTCCCTTAGACTACGATGCATCGCAGGTTTTCTCCGGGTACTCCGGTTTCCTCCTGTAGCAGCACCAAACCCACGAGGGGTGGCCCTTGGTGGACCTCTAGGGAGAACAGCTTAGGTAGCTGATAGAGTTATCAAGTATAAATGAAGCCTTAAGAAACTTTTTAATCACCTAATGGCTGGTTAAAACGTGATCAAGAGTTTTACATAACCAAACCCTGGATTTAATATATATATATAACTACAGACGGAACCGTTTCGGCCTTTTGGGCCTAATCAGTGTGGTGCTGATGAGCAGGATGAAGGTAACTGCTATTTACAGTCACCTTTGATGCCTATATATATATATATATATATAACTACAGACGGAACCGTTTCGGCCTTTTGGGCCTCATCAGTGTAGTGCTGATGAG